>CAUYRT010012238.1:0-50128 GCA_963574885.1 Lepilemur ruficaudatus | reverse complement strand
CTGTTGCCTGGGCTGTAGAGTGCCATGGCATCAGCCTAGCTCACAGCAACCTCAAACTCCTGGGCTCAAGCGATCCTCCTGCCTCAGCCTCCTGAGTAGCTGGGACTACAGGCATGCACCACCATGCCCGGCTAATTTTTTTTCCTATATATTTTTAGTTGGCCAATTAATTTCTTTCTATTTTTGGTAGAGACGGGATCTCACTCTTGCTCAGGCTGGTCTCGAACTCCTGAGCTCAAATGATCCATCCGCCTCGGCCTCCCAGAGTGCTAGGATTACAGGCGTGAGCCACCGCACCAGGCCTAAAGGTTTAGTCTTTACAAAACCCTATGAGGTATGTGCTGTTATTTCCATTTTACAGATGAGGAAACAGAAACACTACAAAATTATGTGACTTACTACCAAGTAGCAGAGCAAGGACTGAAAGTTAGGCAGTGGGACCTACTGCCAGAATCTCCAAAAAAGCTGATTGCTGAACTGAGTTGATGGTTAGAGACATCATTGTGCTCAATGCCACAAAAACCTCTGCAGCTTTGCCTTTGAAGAAGCGTATGTGCTGGTGGAAATTAAATTCAAAAGCCAGTAGTATGTTACCTTCGTGTCATAGCAACCTCCGGGATTTGGGTTAGGTGAGTTCAGGTCCTCACGGCAGCAGATGGTATTGCAGGGATCACCCTTACTGTAAGGATCCTTCTTATAATCTACAAAACAAAGAGCGATGGGGAAAAGAATGATTATCGGCTATTCTGAGACACGCTCATCACCAGTAAGGGTTTCGGACTTGTTAAAGCCCAGGTAGTCAGAGAGTATACCCCCACCAGCCTCCTCAGCCCAGCCTGCTTCCAGATGCAGACATCTCCCTGGGCTTGTTAGGAAGGAGCATCTGCACGTCCTCTGCCCTGGCCTGCCCTCGGGAACCTTGCACAGCGAAGGGTGGATGGAAGAGAGATAATAGAAGATACGTGTGCATCAATTTTTTCCAATAAAAGAAGTTCAAATGTGACTTTGATACTGTTCATCAAAAATATTTATGAATAATTTCTGTTTTATTTGCTGCCTTTATCCTTGGAAGGAAACCCGTGTAAGGGAAGGAGGGGGAGGATCTTGCCTAGGTCATTTCTTCTGTGTTTTACATATAATTTTTTCAATTAAAAAAAATCTGTAGACTTTTCTCTGTGATTTTATAAAGGAGGCCAAAATTCTACTCGTTGAGTATAAAATATCTATATAGTTGAATACTAAATACTTAATTCAAGTAACTTCTTATAATTCCTTCTAGTACAGAGATGATGAACTTACATGGATTCTTTATCCATGGGGAAGAAAAGGAGTTTTGAAGAATGATTCTTGAGAAATGTGCTACGTACTGTTGTATCGCATGATATATTTCATGGATGCCATATCAGTCACTTTCCCTTGGTCACGCCGGAAGATTTTGGCTCGTGGAGCTAAATCGTAAGAGTAGTCCAAACCCAACTTCTGAACTAGCAATGGATAGCCACTCCAGTTGTAGATTTGTTCATGGAAAGGAATGTTGTAGGAGGGCCAATACCCTGATTTGGAATGGAAGGCAAGAAGGAGGGAGACAGATGAGAGAGGGAACAAAAGAAAGAAGTTATTAATGATGGTTTATTTTGAAAATTGGCGCAGGTGTTTAATGACAAAATGATTGTCTAGAAAATAAAGCTTTGAATGTGAACCCCAGCAGCCAAACTGAGCCTTTTCAATTTCCTGAATTGGTGCGCTTTTAGATGATTTCATTAGGGGAAGAAGAGCATTAGAATTCTTTGGTTTTTACCCAAAATTCTTAAAACATTCTATAAATCAGAAAATAGACTATTTTTTTATACAGCAAAATAAAGTATGATGCAAAGTGGTTTGGCCCCCTCTCCTAAGTGGATTTGGTTATGGAAATGCCAAAAGATGGTTCGCAATGTGGCCCTAAAAAGGACGATGCCAGATACTAATCACGGGATAGTGGAAGAACACAGCGCTGGGAACCAGAAGTCCTAACTTCTAGGCTCAGGGCAGAATAGCTAGGTTGTAGGCAGTCAAATTCATGTTCCCCTTTTTGGGGGGCAGTTAAAGATAGGGGGAGTCCATAATGTGAGAGGGTCAAGGAGGATCTTACGGTTCTAGCCGGCTTTTAACTGCTTTGACTCTAAGCATTTATGAAGGCTCTGCTTCATTCAGAGCTTTGCAGTGTGCTAAGGCCACCCAGCCCACTGGCCACTAAATACCTAGCATGAGACACAGCTCTAGTACCAGCAGCATCCCAGAAACGTCCTAGATTACACTGGACAGGGTTACTGCCTACAGGACAGTCAACATAGCATGTCTCCACCATTCAGTGACTTCCCACCCCCGTACTCCTGTAGACTCCTTTGTCTGCCTTTCTCCCTTTTACTGCTCCTCCGACTCAGGGGTGAGGTTATTGAGGAAAAAAAGCAAATGACAAGACATTCTACCTTGCTAGTTTAGGGACACACGGCCAGAATAAGGAAGAATTGAGATAAGAACAGCATGGAAATTATGGTGTGAAAAACAGATTTGTTGCTAAAACACACCTAGGGTATATAGATGTCAAAATTACAAATCAGTGGTTGTGAACCTACGCCAGGACTGTTGTGTTTTACACATGAAGAAAGTGAGGCTTGGAGATTGGATAATTTGCCTGAGATTTTAAGGAGCTGAGATTTGAATCAGGGCAGTGAAACTCCTGGCTTCCAGTGTCTGGGCTCTGTCCTTGCCCTCCAGAGCTGCCTTCTCAGTCCTGCCCAAGAACCAACACTGCCCTCCCAGTGGCAGCACCGGGCTGGGCATGCCAGGCCTCACTGCGGCTCTGCCCACCCTGGGTTCTCACGGCTGCTGGGTGTGCTCTGCCTCCCGACTAGGGTGCTGAGCTTCTTGAGGGCAGGGATTTTGTATCCTTGCTTTCCCAGTCCGTAGGCCAGAGGAGCAGTCTATACATATTAACTGTGTTGAACTTAAAGCTTTAACCAGGAACACAGAAGAGAAGGTAATGTTGGAGCCATGAGAGGTCACGGGTTGTGAATACCTGACTCGTATCCCAATCTGCACATTGTCTCATAAGAGTCTGTGGTTTAGGTTTATTTATTTATTTATTTTTGAGACAGAGTCTCACTCTGTTGCCTGGGCTAGAGTGCCGTGGCATCAGCCTAGCTCACAGCAACCTCAAACTCCTGGGCCCAAGCAATCCTCCTGCCTCAGCCTCCCCAGTAGCTGGGGACTACAGGCATGCGCCACCATGCCCAGCTAATTTTTTCTATAAATTTTTAGTTGTTCAATTAATTTCTTTCTATTTTTAGTAGAGACGGGGTCTCACTCTTGCCCAGGTTGGTTTCGAACTCCTGACCTTGAGCAATCCTCCCTCCTCGGCCTCCCAGACTGCTAGGATTACAGGCATGAGCCACCGCGCCCGGCCCTGTGATTTAGGTTTAATGCTATATTAAACCTGGTAGTTCTCTCCCAGTGTAACTAGCAGTGCCTTCCCTACCCTTTCTGCCCCACACACTCCCCCATCACACATTCACACAGCCTGCACTCCCCCACCAGTGCTCACACATGCACACACACACACGCGCGCACCAGTCCTCCGGACTTACAACATGAAGAAAGTACCTTTCCGTAGAACATCTGTTTTTTCAGAATATTCTACATATGTAGGAATTTGCTCCACAATGTACAGAGTGCCTTTGCCAAGGCTGTGGTTCAGCTTCACCCTCTTCAGGTCCAGGACCATGTACTGATTGTTATAGGTGCCTGAAATATCAGGAGACAGGAAGGCAGGACACGGCTGTAGCTTTACTGGTTAACTAGTCTAAATCTAAACACATGTTCGTGCCTAGAGGTTATTATTCTACAGGGCCACTTACCAGAGTTGTATTTTGAAAAGATCTCTGCCCAGCTCTTGCCATTATCTGCCATCATATTGGCCACACGGACCCTCTGCCAGGCCAAGAGCGTCTCGGGTCTCACCTCCTTTAATAGCGTTCTATTATACACACTGTTCGTAGTCTGCAGCAATATCAGACCACTGCTGAGAATGTAAAAGTCATCCAGAGACTCCAAAAACCCTACAGGAAAGAAAAATATACACAACAGCGTATGTATGCCTGGAATATTGAACCATCATCTTTAGCTTCACACACGATGTGTGTGTGAGCTTCACACACACGATGCGTTTTGCAGAGAGGCTCAGTTGTCACCAGCCTTGATCTGCAGTAGCCTTTCCCCACTGTGGCTCACCTCGAAGGCAGTTAGTTACCCAAGTGTTAAGTGCTGCTTAGGCACGTGCCAGTAGACCTCCATGCTTAAATTCTCCGTTGAAAATTTCTGATTTTATGGTTTGGGATGACAAATATGTATGAAATCAGGAATATTCCAAGTTTCCAGGATGATAAACAGAAATGGATCCCCACGTGCTAGGATTTTGCAGAACTTTTAATTAGGGAGGATATGAGAAGCGTTCATTGTTGGTTAGCAAGACTATGGAGGCCTTTTTTCTTCTCTTCCTACTTTTCTGTATTTTTCAAATTTTATGTGAGTCTACATAATTTTTATAAACAGGACAACATCTACATTTATAAAAAGCAAACATGGTTTTGAAACTAGGACATCGATCCTCTGGGTCAATGCTTTCTATAAATGTTGCAGACAACACAGGAAAATCAATGAAGCCATAGTTTCCTGAAGGCCTATTTTGTGGTTTATATTGGGATGATTATGCAAGGGATGGAATGTCAGGCACAACTGTACCAATAAGAGAGGGTATATCGTCATCAGTATTAACAGTAATTAACAACCTGTCGGTGCTAAAGAAGTGTCAGAAAAGGATCCCAGTGGGAGAGTTAGAAGGGACCAGAGTGACAAGTTCCTCTGGTGTATCCTTCATGAGTGGGATTAATGCTCTTTTAAAGGAGGCCTGAGGGGGCTGGCTAGCCCCTTCTACTACGTGAAGTCACAGCAAGAAGCCTTTTTTTTGTTTGTTTTAGAGGCAGGATCGCACTCTGTCACTCAAGCTGGAGTGCATAGGCACAATCATAGCTCACTGCAGCCTCAAATTCCTGGGCTCAAGAAATCCTCCTGCCTCCTGAGTAGCTGGGATTATAGTGCATGCCACTACGCCCAGCTAATTTTTTATTTAAAAAAAATAAAAATATAATAGCGAGATGGGATCTCGTTATGTTGTCCAGGCTAGTCTCAAACTATAGGCATCAAGCTATCCTCCCACCTTGGCCGCCCAAAGTGCTGGGATTACAGGCACGAGCCACCATGCTGGCCTTTTATGCCACTTTAATCATTTTTGTCATACCTAAACTATTGTTTACTTATTTTTTATTGTATTTTTAATTGACGAGAAAAAATTGCATATAGTTACGGTATACAACATGATATTTTGATACATATATATATTGTGGAATGGTTAAATCAAGCTAACATATGCATTACTTAGTATTTTTCTTAATAATCCCCTTTTCTTAATATTCCCTTTTCAGACTTAACATACTTAACCTCGTCACATATAATAATATCTAAGGAACCATGAGTTTAATGTTTTTGTATTTTCCCAAAAAATACATTAAAACAAATGCATTTCTACTAATGTGCAAAACTGTCCCGATACCACCTGAAATCACCTCGCCAGCACCATGCACATGGTGGCATGTCTGCTCTAGGCCTGGGCTGGAACAGGCAAGGTGAGGTCAAATAAAGGGGTCACTTGACGCTAAAGATAAGGCTTCAGAGCATGGAGTGGGAGGCAGCGGGCCTGCATTTTAGTTCCCTGCACTGCCTCTAATGAACTTGACAATCATCACTTTGCCTCTCTGTTCCCTATTTCCTTCCTGTGATAACCTGGGATGAAGTGATGTCATCCAGCTCCAACAAATCTAATTTTAATTTTTTGAAATTTCTGAGTAGAAAAGTTACATGAGAGGAGGGTCCAGTTAACTCTCAATGGGCCTATCCAAGGCTGCCATTAAGCTCTGCAGAGGTTTGTGTGCAGTAGAGAAAGTTGCACATGCCAGGTGTTACAAGGCTTGATGGCACCTTGAATGACATTTTAATGGGTAACCTCCCTGAGAAGACACAGCCTGGACATAGCATACGTGGCTTGACAGAGGGTAGAATGGATTTCAAGGACCACTCATTCATTTCTGGGGCTGGGGTCACTATGCAGTGCTCAAACTGTACAACTCTACTTGGCAATTCTTGAGCAAACTCCCTCAAGACTGGTAGAAAAATCCCTATAGGAGAGAATGCTGTATTTCTGAGGTAAGTTTGCGAATTCACTTCTTGCTGTAGCAGCTTCTCTGGACACAAGAGGGCAGGCGTTCTTTAAAATGTGTACGTGAAGGACTACTATAGGTACCAATGTTTAAGAAGTGATCTTTCATTTAAGAGCAAGACTCTTTATTAAAGAGATTGGAAGATGGAAAAATATAGGTCATCCAGAGTTCTGGAATAAAGAAAATGAACTGGCTTGCAAATATTATAGTCGAGGAGGCTAATTCTATAGTTTAGAGATAAAGATAATAAAGAAAAAGCCCAGAGAGGGGACAAAGTTCTGACACATCGCCTTATAAAAGAAACAAATGTTCTTTGACTGTGTAAAATTGTATTCCTGCTCTCATCTGTCATTAACAGCTTTGGAAGGCAGATTCTTTGAGATCAGAAAAAAGTGACACATTCCAGTATTGTTTGGACAACAGACTGCAAATAACATTTCATGGTAAGCTTCTTGCTGAATTTAATTAAGGGGGAAAAAAAGGGAACATTTTTCAGTTAATAAATCCTATTTCCAGCCTTAAAAAAACCTACTTGAATCACAAAAATAAACAGTGACCACCACCCCAGATGTCATTTAGACCCATTGCTTAGTACAATCTAGAAAAGTTTGCCCTTACTATCCTATCAAGTGCATTTATAATGTGCTCATTTGCACATAGCATGCGTTAGTTGCTCTAAAGCCCAGAGATGCAGACCAAACACACTCCTTTCTAGAAGAAGAGAATCAGTGTTGACTGAGGATATGAATAATGGGCAATTCAGGGCCCGCTGTACGGATCACGACTGCAAAAACAGCTGTGCCGCATTTCCTCCCCTCTCTTTCTAGCCACGGTCTCTGCAGTGTGACTTTCTGGCATTTGCCATCGAGTGCTGTCTGCCTTCCCACCTCTTACATCTGGGCTGGATTTGGAACCTGCTTCAGCTAGCAGAATGGGCCAGGTCTGAGTTTAGGTCCCAAGAGACATTGCACACTTCCTCTCACTCTTGAACCCTTGTAAACAAGCCCCATCTAGCCGGGTCTCTAGGATGAGAGACCATGTGAGGAGGACCTAGTCATCTCAGCCAACCCCAAATGTGCGAGAGAGTTCCATCAAGGTCAGCGGAGCTGCCTACCCAACCCATAGCCAACCGTGGGTGCTGAGACACATAGGAAGAACCACTTAGCTGACCTGTGGACTCAAAAGCAATAATAATCACATATTGCTTTCAGCCACAAAGTTTTGGGGGTTATTTTTTTATGCGGCCATAACCAACTAATATAATAATAGTAATTCAATGATACCATTATGTGTGTTTTGCTCTGAAATGTCTTGCTGCCATTTGATTTTAACATGGATGTGACACTTTGGCAACTCTTCTTTCTTTCCCTTGTTAAAGAAGAAAACAAAGTAACAACTTTGCACAACCCCTAGCCTTTCTGCTCAGCTTCCTCCCACTGCTGAGGACTGACAGCATTGCTTCTCAGACTTGTGGAAAGCATCAACCTGCCCTGAGCTGTCTGATTTTTTTTAAACCAGTCTGACAGTTAGTGAAGGCCTGTCATCCCAGCTACTTGGGAGACTCACTGGATCCCAGGAGTCCGAGACCAGACCAGCCTAGGTAACACAGCGAGACCCCGTCTCAAAACAAAACCCACAAATATGGCAAAGGCTAAGGAGTTGGTCAAAAAAAAAGAATTAAAAAAAAAAAAAAAACCAAAGAAACAAAACCCACAAAAATTTATCAAACACCCACTAAGTGCCACATACACTGTGCAATGGGTCCTAGCCCAGAGACCTTATCAGAATTCCCTCAGCTGTGTCAACAGTCTCATGCCCGGGCCACGTTTCCTGCCTATCTGAGCTCCCCTCTGAGTCTCCATCAAAACCCCTGCTCTAAGATTGCTGCCTGCAGCGGGAAAATATTCTGCTTGCTCACTCCAACAAAAGGAAGCCGCAGGCTCCCTGCTACCCCAGGACACAAAATCCTGCAGCCCTTTCTATCGCCTCCCCCCTTCCAGAATGATATTCCTTTGCTTCCCTGCCCGCCAACGTCCTAACTGATACCACTCAATTTCTACTACTCCTTCCAGTGATTATTCTTCAGTCAATTCAGTATTTATCGAGCACATTTCTGTCTAATCCTGCAGGAGGAATGTGGTCAATGGAGGAATCGGGCTGCTGTGTATTGAAGCCCTTACTGTGTAATCTGGACAACCTGGAGTGTCCGCATAAGGAATTCATAAGCTTCTTAAAGGTTATATAAAGTAAATGTAAAGAAGGTGGGTTTGTATTTAATCAGCATTCTGTTATTATCATCCACATCAAAATGAAATTTGTTTTTGTTTAATAATAAATTATTTAATTTAGGTTATATTAATTGTTTTTTCTTTTCTATCTACTCCATGGCATGTAAACTCCACCTGGGAAAGGACTTTTCCTCCCTTGCTTACTGATGCTTGTTCACTTCAGCACCAAGAAAAAAGTTTGACACATAGTAGGTGCTCAATAAGTAATCGTGAAATCTAAGGGAGAAAGAGAAGATAGCAGTCGCCAATACGTATTGTGCGTCTACTACGTGCTGGATACCTTGCTTTAGAAGGATAGACGCCATCATTTGATTTTCACAAAAAGAGCTTAGATGAATTATTTAAACTATTAAAAGCTAATCAACAGGCCGGGCACAGTGGCTTACACCTGTAATCCTAGCACTCTGGGAGGCTGAGGCAGGAGGATCGCTCAAGGCCAGGAGTTCGAAACCAGCCTGAGCAAGAGCGAGACCCCGTCTCTACCTAAAACATAAAGAAATTAATTGGCCAACTACAAATATATAGAAAAAGTTAGCCGGACATGGTGGCGCATGCCTGTAGTCCCAGCTACTCAGGAGGCTGAGGCAGGAGGATCACTTGAGCCCAGGAGTTTGAGGTTGCTGTGAGCTAGGCTGTTGCCACGGCACTCTAGCCAGGCTTGAGACTCTTTCTCAAAAAAAAAAAAAAAAAAAAAGAAAGGCTAATAAACAGGCTTGTCAGGAATGAACCTAAGACCAGCTCCCAACACACGCCGTTCTCACTACACCACATCCCGACTAATGTGATGGGAACAGATATGCAGTCATGCAAATGGCAACAACACTTGCTCAACACACACAGGGGAACAAATACATTAGAAACAATTAAGACGATTGAGCCACGGGGAGTTGCTTGTTGAGACAGGGTGGAGTTGAGGGACATCGCCTTACGACCAGTTAATCAAGAAAAGTATGGAAAATAAGGTGGGATTTCTGGAAAGATAGAAGGGAGGAAACTTCCTGAACAAGGTGGGGAAAGACAATCATGACAGGTGTGACCTGGCAGAAGGCATCAGAGTCATGGGATGGTGTCCAAGTGGAGATAAAGAATTATTAAAGCATACTTAAGAAAACAGAAATTAAGTGCTACAAAATTTATCTATAATCCTTTGGAATATGTGCCCTAGTTTTGGTTTTATGTTTTTTCTTCCCTTGGTTCTAATTTTTGAAAGCGAAGGACGGGAATTCTGGTACATACTAACTTGTGAACTGTTTGTATACACTTCAGCTTTATGACCAAAGTACCTAAGATCAAAGAGGTAGCATGACATTCATGAAAGTAATTATAGTATATTGAAAATGTTTACAACGTACGTTATTAAACAGGCAATTTTATAATTATAGCCTATGGAAATTATCACATTCTGGATTATGAAGACTTGATTCAATGTTCCTGGGGCTTTAGCCTATTCTTTTATGTTTGTGTGCATCTACCTCTGAGTTCATGAACTTCAAACAAGAAAAGACTAGGCAAAGTTTTTGCTACCTAGACCACCAGGGCTGTCATAGTCTCAAAGGATAGGCTATGGGCCCAGTATGCTAAAATCACCTAAGGTGCTTGTTACAGATGCCCAAGACCAGATCCAAGAAATGAGAATTTCTATAGATGGCACTTTGAGATTTGCATGTTTAGCAAGCTCCATGGGGAAATCTGAGGAACATTTAAGAGCTGTGTATAGGTCTGTGGGGGAGGTGACAGGATACCTAGACATAATGCAAAGTAGAAACACGCATATACTTGCTAAGTGCATTCCAGAGAGCCTCACTTAAGATAATTAAACTTGAAGCCTCGGTGTCATGAGGAACATCGTTACTGGAGTCCTCAGTTAAACACGATCTAGCTTTTGTGCCCACACGAGAGCTCCACCCACCTGGCATGCCGGGAGGCCCTTTGAGTTCATAGCTCTTTTAGTTTTAACCATTTAACTTAAAAGCAAACTGAATCATTTCTGGGAAAAAAGTGGTTATTTATTACCAGATATATTCTATTTGAACCCAGTCCTCAACACTTGAGCTGTGTGACCTTGACCATTTAACTTCTCTGTTTCTATTCCTTTATTTGAAAAATGCATATAAAATATCCTCCTTGTTAGGTTTTTTTTTTTTTTTCTGAGACAGGGTCTCACTCTGTTGACCACGCTAGAAAGAGCGCCGTGGCGTCAGCCTAGCTCACAGCAACCTCAAACTCCTGGGCTCAAATGATCTTTCTGTCTCAGCCTCCCAAGTAGCTGGGACTACAGGCATGTGCCACCATGTCTGGCTAATTTTTTCTATATATTTTTTAGTTGGCCAATTAATTTCTTTCTATTTATAGTAGAGACAGGGTCTTGCTTTTGCTCAGGCTGGTTTCGAACTCCTGACCTTGAGCAATCCACCCGCCTCAGCCTCCCAGAGTGCTAGGATTAGAGGCATGAGCCACCGTGCCCTGCCCTCCTTGTTAGGTTTTAATGAAAATTAAATGACACAATACTCACCAAATGTTTTTCATAGTGTCAGACACAGAGCCAGGCACATAGTAGAGACTAAACAAATATTAGGGTGTTTTGTTTTCCTTTTTACTTAATGACAAGTTGAGTGCAAGCAAGTTTATAGTAATTTAAAACTTGAGCGCTACCTAATTCCCATAAAACTATTCAGATCCTTTTCATATGATTTATCATCAGGTGACTACAAAGGATTAGGTTCAAGACAGAACTGGAACGCATAGATTTGCATCTGAAGTCCTTCGCTAACAATTCCTGAACATCTTGGATTCCTGTTTGCAAATCCAGGGTAGGAAAGGAGGACAGTATGGGCATAAAGTAATGAGGTTACAACAGGAACTGGGATCTCTTAGGCAGCTCTCACCCCTTCTCTCACTCGATTGCCTCTTTTTCCTTCTTGTAGCTCCTACCACACACACATCAGAGTGGGACACCCATAATCTGTCTCCTAGCACCTTCCTCTCTGTTCTTCCTACCTTCCTTCTTTTCTTTGTCTTTCCTTCCACAGATACGTATTCAATGACTACAGTGTAAAAGGTTCTGTGCTGGTCCTGGGGACACAACATGAATGTGGAATATGGGCTTTGAAGAAATTACACGCAGGGTATCCAGGAAGCTCAAAGGAAGGATAGCTTGCTCAGCCTGAAGGTTAGTAAAGGCTTCCAGAAGGAGCTCTTGTGCTACTTTTTGTTAATATGGAAAGCACTTGGGTGATATGTATTAACTGGCAATATAAATGCTCATACCAAGGGTGAATATTCCAATAATGGCAGCATGATGAAATTGAGTGATTTCTCCTATAAATAACAGTTGTACAAACTGTAGCTGATTGTGCTTGAGGCCTCAGCCTCTTGGGGAGCATCATTACTGGAATCCTCAACTAAAAGCACTTTGAATAGATTCCAGCTTTTCCTCCCACGTGAGACCTCCACCCACCTGACATGCCAGAGGGCCCTATAAAATTATTTAAAACAACTATATGAAGGTACTAAAAATGATCAAAGGCAGGGAGAAACTGAACATTTGTACAGCATTGTTAAGAATGAGTACGAGCCTTCCTTGCTTGAGTATACTCCTAACCCCCCGTTGTGGACTAAATTGTATTCTCCCAAAATTCATGTGTTGAAGTCTTAACCCCCAATACCTGAGAATGTGACCGTATTTGGAGGCAGGGCCTTAACAAAGGTAATTAAGGTTAACTGAGGTCATATGGTGGAGCTTTAATCCAATATCGCTGGTGTCTGTATACGAAGACGAAGATATGCCAGGTATGTGCACACACAGGAAAAGGCCATGTGGGGACACAGTGAGAAGGTGGCCATTTACAAGCCACAAGGAGAGGCCTCAGGATAAACCAAACGTGCCAGCAGCTTGATCCTGGACTTACAGCTTCCAGAACTGTGAGAAAATAAATTTATGTTGTTGTAGTATAGTCATTATAGTGTACTAATTTTCAAGTCCAGATTTCAACCAAAATTAGTAGGCTAGACACTGAAAGAAACAGGGAAACATGACCCTGCTTTAAGTGACACTTAAGAAACTCACTAGAAACTGTTTTCAAGTAGGCCTAGATGTTCGATTTAGCAGAGACCAGTTTTCAAAAAGAAAACATGGCATTAAGAGTTACTAGAGAGGATCTCAACATAAAATTGGAAACTAAAGAGAGAACAAAATGGAAATTCTAAACCTGAAAAGTACAATAACTGAAATGAAAAATTCACTTTATAGTTCAACAGTAAATTTGAGATGGCAGAAGAAGGAATCAGAAAACTTGAAGGCAGATCAGTGGAAATCATCCAATCTGAAGAATACAGAGAATAAACATTAAATAAAAATTTACAAAGCCCCAAAGACTTATGCAAAAATATTATCATCTGACAGATAAATAAGTGGAATCCCAGAGGGAGAAGAGAGAGAAAAGGGGATGGAAAAAATGTGTGAAGCTATAACTGCTGAAAAATCCTTAAGTTTAATGAAAAACATTAATTTTCAGATCCTATAAGCACAACAAACCCAAAGTAGAATCAACACTAAGAAAACCAGAGTTAGCTCACCACAAAGCCAAAGATAAAAATCTAAATGCAGGAAAAAAACACAATTAGAGGAGAAAATGGTATAATTAACAGCTTACTTCTCAAACACACATACACATTTCTTGTTTTAATTTTGTTTAAATAAAAAATTTAATACCATACATGGATGCAATATAGAGATGATGACAATAGCATAAAGGATAGGAGACACTAAATGGAACTATTACCATTGCAAAGTTCCTGTATTATTTTAGTAGACATAATTAAATGTTAATTTGATGTAAATTGGTATAAATTAAAGACATATATTACAATCCCTAGAACAAGTAATAAAACCAATGCAAAAAAATATAGCTAGAAAGCCAATGGGAGTATTAAAATAAAGAATATTTTGTTAGAATTCTTATGTTAAAATGTTTAATACAAAAGAAGACAGGAAAGGAGGAACAGAGGAACAAAACAGAGATGAAGTAAACTAAATAGAGAAATAGCTGTCCAAATATACAAATATTTACATTAAATGTAAATGGACTAAAGATTTCCATCAAAAGTCAGAGATTATCAAGCTTGATTAAAACAAAAAAAAAAGCACAATCCACCAATTTGCTGTCTGCAAAAGACAGGCATTAAACCTAAAGACACAAGTAGTTTGAAAGTATTTAATAAATGGGTAGAAAAAGCAGAAGATGCAAACAGTAAGTATAAGAAAGCTGGAGTGGCTATATTAATATCAGACAATATAGACTTTAAGACAAGGAGCTGTACTAGAGACAAAAAGAGACATTTCATAATGATAAAAATGTCAATATAATACTTATATAAATGCTGAATGACAAAGCATCAAAATGTATGAAGCAAAACTTTCAGAAATGAAATGAGAAATAGATCAATTAACAATTACAGTGGGAGTTATAAATATTCCTGTCTTAGTAACTAATAGAACAAGTAGACAGAAAATCAATAGAAGACTTGAATCACACTATCAATTGACTGGGTCTGATTGACTTTACAGAACATTACACCAGGAAATACCAGAATTCACACTCTTTTCTACAGCATATGGAATATTCATTGAGATGGAGCCATATTGGGCAATAAAACAGATCTTACTAAAGTTAAAAATTTGAAATTATACAGAGTATGCTCTCTGATCACAACAGAATAAACTAGAAAATGGAATTAAATTAGAAAGCAATGACAGAAATATCTCAAAAAATCTCCAAATTTTTGGAAATTAAACAATATACTTCCAAATAAGCTATGGATCAAAAAAATCATGTGACAAATTAGAAAATATTCTAAATTGAATTAAAATGAAAGCAAAACATATCAAAATTTGTCACACGCACTGAAAGCAGTGCTTAAGTGGGAGGGAAATTTATAGATTTATTTATTTACAGTAGAAAGAGATCAAAATCAATTATCTAGGCTTCTACCTTAAGAAGCTAGAAAAGAATTGCAAACTAAACACAAAATAGAAGAAAGAAAATAATAACAATAAAAATGAAATTAGTGAAGAAGAAACATGGAAAATGAAAAAAAACAATGGAACTAATATCTAGTCCTTCAGAAATAGCAATAAAATCAATACAGTTCTAGCTAGACTGATCAAGGAAAATGAATGATGACATAATATCAGAAATGATAAAGGGGACTTTACAGATCTACCAACATTAAGAGGTTAAGAAAAATATTATAAATAACTTCATGTTAATAAATGATAACTTAGAAATAATGGGTAAATTCCGTGAAAGACACAAATTTTCAAAATTGACTAGGCCAGGCGTGGTGGCTCACGCCTGTAATCCTAGCACTCTGGACGGCTGAGGGGGGAGGACTGCTCAAGGTCAGGAGTTCGAAACCAGCCTGAGCAAGAGTGAGACCCTGTCTCTACTAACAATAGAAAGAAAGAAATTAATTGGCCAACTAAAAAAATATATATATAAAAATTAGCCAGGTATGGTGGTGCATGCCTGTAAAAAATAAATAAAAACAAAATTGACTCAAGAAGAATTAGAAAACTGGAATAGTCTTGTGTCAATGAAAAAAATTAAATTTATAATTAAATTTATTATCAACAAATAAAACTCCATATTCAGATAGCTACACTGGTGAATTCCATTAAATATTTAAAGAAGAAAATGATACCAATCTTATATAAACTTTTTTAGAACACTTAGGATGAAGAAATATTTCAAATTGAAAATATAAATAGGCTGGGCGTGGTGGCTCACACCTGTAATCTTAGCACTCTGGGAGGCCAAGGCGGGAGGATTGCTCAAGGTCAGAAGTTAGAAGCCAGCCTGACCAAGAGTGAGACCCCGTCTCCACTAAAAAAAAAAATAGAAAGAAATTAATTGGCCAACTAAAAATATATAGAAAAAATTAGTGGCACATGTCTGTAGTCCCAGCTACTTGGGAGGCTGAGGCAAGAGCATGGTGGCACATGTCTGTAGTCCCAGCTACTTGGGAGGCTGAGGCAAGAGCATCGCTTGAGCCCAGGAGTTTGAGGTTGCTGTGAGCTAGGCTGACGCCATAGCACTCTGGCCTGGGCAACAGAGTGAGACTCTGTCTCAAAAAAATATATAAAGATAAGCTTACCTTGATACCAAAACCATCATAAGAGAAGCAAACTATAAACCAATATCTCTCATGAATATAGATAAAAAAATTCTTAACAAAACATTAGTAAATTGAATCAAAGGATAAATAAAAAGAATAATATATCATGACTAAGTGAGGGTTAATGCAGGAATGCCAAGTTGGCTTTAATCTCTGATAATCAATCAATATAACTCATCATATTAATAAAGGGAAAAAGTCATATGATCCTTTCACTAGATGCTAAGAAAGAATTTGGCAAGAGGCAATACTCTTTTATTTATAAAAACATTAAGCAAAGTACAAAGAGAAGGGATCTTCCTTAACATTATAAACATTATAACATTATAAAAATCATTCTCCAAATACACTACCGATAACATCATACTTAACGGCGAAAGACCGAGTACTTTTCACTGAAGATCAGGAATTGGGCAAGGATTTCCATGCTCATTACTTGTAATCTACATTAATCTGGAGGTCTTGTCCAGTGTAATCGTGCAAGGAAACAATCAAAGACACACAAGGAAAGGAAGAAGCAAAACTATCTTTATTCTGAAATGACATGATTGTGTATGTAGAAAATCCCAAGGAATCTAAAAAAAAGCTATTAGAACTGATAAATAAATTTAGAAAGATCACAAGATAATAACATACCAAAAAAAAGTCATCTTTCTATATTGTGGTAGTTTTGAATTTTCCATAAATTTCCGTAAATTCCCTTGTCTTTAAAAGGTGAATTGTAATTCCCTTTCCTGGATTGTGGGCTGGTCATAATACCTTGCTTCTAAAGAATAGAATCTGGTGGAAGTGACAATGTGTGACTTTTGAGGCGAGGTCACAATAGGCATTACTGTTTCTGCCTTGTTCTTTTGGATCACTTGGTTTGGAGGAAGCCTTGTTGTGAGGATACTCAAGCAGTTCTGAGGAGATGCCCAAGTGGAGAGGAACCACTTTGCCAGCACTACTTTGTTGACTATGTAAGTGAGTCACCTTGGCCGCACATCCTCCAGCTTCAGTTAAGCTATCAAAGATTTCAGCCCTCAGTCTTGGTCTCCAGCTGAGACCCCAGACGTAGTAGAGACAAACTCTCCTCCCTGTGCCCTCTCTAAATTCCTGATCCACAGAAACCATGAGTTGCTAAATGATTATTGTTGCTTTTAGCCATTAACTTTTGGAGTAATTTGTTAGGTAGCAATGGATAACTAATACATATATACAAGCAATGAACAGTTGGAAAAAAAAGAATAAAAAAACCAATTCTGATTATAGTAGCATCAAAAATTAGTTAGGATTCAGCTTAATAAAAGGTATGTAAGACCCATATACCAAAACCTATAAAACATTGCTCAAATGAAAGAAGGCTTAAATAAATAGAGAAATAGACCGTATTCATGGATTGGAAGACACGATGCTGTGACCATGTCAGTGTTCGCTGAATTGATGAAAACCAGCAGATCTTTGTGCTGAGGTTTTCACGCAGTGGCATTGGCTACCTTTTTAGTGCCATCATTTCCTACATGATTGCCATGTCTTACTTTCTTCATTCTTGACTTGTATTGCCAAAATCAATACTTGGCTGGTGATGGCTAGTGCAGGGCTTTTATATTCCTCAGCCTTATCAGCTGCTAGGCAAAAGAGACCATGGCTATTCAAAACCCTTCTTGTTAGGAACAGAAAGCTTCTAGAACAAGGCTGTCCATGGCCACCTTCCTTAGGGTATCCAGTGCTGCTGCCAAGTTTTTTTTTTTTTTTTTTTTTTGCAGGCCCCCTGCTTATATAAACAATTTGATTAAAAAGTGTACCACAAAATTCACGGGTCTATGTGAGGTATATAGTGATTTATCATTGAAGATTTAGAATAATGGGCAAAGAAAGGTACTTATGTATTTGTCTATTGTCCAATCAGTGCATGTGAAGATTCTTTATAGTGTCCAAGTACCATCTCTTTGTAGTCTGTATTATCAATTGCATTGTTCTTGGCTAATTTCCTACCTCTGTCATGAGACAAAGATAGCAATACTGTTATTACTTAAAAAGGCCATGACTCTTTGGAACCTGTAGATCTCTTTGCCTCTGCAGTTCCCCAACACCACTGACTTAATGATCCTGCAATATCTGTTATGCAGCCTGTGAAGACTGGCTTCTAATGACCCATGGATTTTTACTACACTTTGTGAATGATGCCCACAAATTCAAGTCTTGCTCAGTGTCAATAAAAGGTGAATGATAATTTGTTTTCTGGCCACTAACGTTAACATTAGAAGTTTTATAGTGTAAATGTAGATCAATATATTTTCCACCCATGTCTGCTATTAGACTCTTTAGGCTAATTGCTGCCTCCCTAGAATGTGATCTCTTTTCATGCTGACTGCTCCCCCAACCTCCATGCACCAGCACCAGTGGGCAGCGACGGCTCTTCTGGAAGAGCTGTCCCAACTGCATGAGGAAAATCTACTCAGCTAAAGACTGACCCATGACTGTAGGATGTTGCCTCATCAGCTGGTGGCAAGAGATCTGCTGCAAAGGTTCGTTTGTGTTGTGGAGCAAGGTTCTCAGAAGGCCTCGGAGGGGCCAGGACTCGCGCACCCTGAGGACTGCCTAACACCTGGTGCAGAGCTTGCAGGGGTGAGGGGGCCACTGCAGGGGCCAGCAGTGGAGCTCACAGGGTAAAGCTCACAGGGCTCTACTGTCCCCCTCTGCTGCCTTCAGGCATTATAGGAGGGAGGTGACACTGCACTGGGAGCAGACAGGACAAAGCTGACACAGAGCCCGTGTACACGTGGAAGCCCAGGGCTGAGAGGTGACGTTTGGTAGCTTAGAGCTACACATGCTCTGTCTGACATAGGAGTCACCTCAAATCATGATGTTTCCACCATTCTGACAGCTCAGTCACACACTGTCCTGCAAACAATATACGGTGACTGCCAGCCAAAGGGCTCTGCTCACTGGCCCCAGGCCGCAGGCTTGAGTCCCAGAGCTCCTCTGGCATCTTGTGGAAGCACATGTGAGCAGGCTGAAGGGGAAGAGGCCCCAGAAAGGGAGATATGGGACAAGGGCCCGTGTAGGTCCCTTTCTGGGCTCAGAGAGCTGACCTGGATGACTCTGCCACCCTGGTCAGTCTTAGGCACTGGACGGGGGTTCAGAAATTTTCTAGAAAGGAGCTTTCTAAACTGATGCACAAGGGACAGAGGTCAGAGTCAGGACGCCCAGTATCGCCAGCCTGGCCTGTATCAGGGCGCTGGAGGGGAACTTAGGCAATTTTTTGAGGAAGACAGCTGGGTGGGAGGGAAGATCCCGTGCCCAGACCTAAGGGTGGTACTCGTGTCATCAGCACCTGGTGCACTTTGGTGTACTTCCAACACTCTCGGGGCATTGCATGTTAGCCTCTTTAGTGAAATAATTTCCCCAGGAGTGAGGGAAATTTCTATCTTGTTGTTTTAGAACAGGCTAAAGAAGAGCAAACCTGTTAAGCAACCAAGACATCTTAAATCCTTTCCAGATTAATAGGAATTAACTTGTTTTCTTGAAATATAACCACTCTCAGAGTTAACTGAGGCTCTGGTGAATGCACAGCCCGAGCTTGGCCGGGAGGAGTTTGGGTGTACCAGAGGCGGCAGAGCCTTGTGTAATGCTGACGATGTGTAAGGATTACTGTTGCCCCTTCTGTTCTCCTCTGCTGAAGTACCATTTTGAAGTACCATTTTGAGAGTGTCCTTCTGACAATTCTTATTCTTATCATCCCTCAAAGATTCTTGCTAGGACAACAGGAGAACACAGAAGGTTGTGTTGTGCGACAGCAACTCAGCAGTCATTTTTGACATTTGGCTTTCTTCCTGAAGATGGATATCAGTCTCCCATCCACACATGACTGGCCATTTACAAAACATTACGGGGATTTGAGTGACCTGGATTACTGTACCAGCCTTCTAAAAGTTCTGTTGGCAGCCTCTCCTGTCCTCCTCCTCTAATGGGCCAGATAATTCCACGATGGAAATCTATTCATGTCCCTTCCACCTGTCACTTTAGTGGTCTTGTGTCGCTCTTCATTCACACTTTCTCTTGCCTCCATACTGTGTGCTCCACGTGGAACATTCTATCGCTACCTTATCCCCATTGGCCTGGATACATTATCTTGCTCTTTGTGTCTTGACCTAAATCTTACTTTCTCTTAAAAGCTATCGCAACATCCCCAGACTAGTCATTGTATTACTATACAAATCACACTGTGTTGTCATTGCTCTTTTACTGGCCTCTAATTCTCAGTGGAATGCAAATCTTGTGAGAGTGAGAATTATGTCTGTCCTGCTCCACATCATACATCCTTTGCCTAGCACAACAATTTAGCAGGAAATTGTTGATGAATCAATAAATTGTTTAATGTTTATGACTTTATGAAGCAAGCATTCTATTAACACTAGCCTCGTTTTACAGATGAGAAAACTGAGGTTCAAAGCAGTTGGACTTCATATGTTGGAAAACAGGTTAGCACATGTCTAAGGTCTTCCTTTTTCCTTCCTAGAAACTTCATGAAAACCATAAAATGTCAAGTCTTGAAGCTTTCATGGTTTTCATGGCAATCATCTTGATGAGCACTTCCAAAAATTTGGCAGGAAGACCATGATGTATGTAAAAGTGTTGATAGCGCATGTGAGAGCTTCAGAATTACGTTTCTGTAGTACGATGGTAGCTGCAACAGCCCAGTTACCATCATCTTTAATATGTGCCTCAGCTGAGTCATGAATGTTTCATGACTTGATCTGTGTGTTCTGACTCAGGAATTCTTTTCTTGTTGTTGTTTTTTTGATTTTCATATTCCCTTTACTTAATTTTAATATAAATATAAAACTGCTATCTTAACACAAGGTATTTGCTTAATTTCTAATTAACTTCACTTGCATCCTCTTTTTCTCAACTTCATCGAGGTATAATTGACAAATAAAAATGGTATGCATTCGGCTGGGTGCGGTGGCTCACGCCTGTAATCCCAGCACTCTGGGAGGCCGAGGCGGGTGGATCGCTCAAGGTCAGGAGTTCGAAACCAGCCTGAGCAAGTGCAAGACCTTGTCTCTACTATAAATAGAAAGAAATTAATTGGACAACTAAAAATATATAGAAAAAATTAGCCGGGCATGGTGGCGCATTCCTGTAGTCCCAGCTACTCGGGAGGCTGAGGCAGGAGGATCGCTTGAGCCCAGGAGTTTGAGGTTGCTGTGAGCTAGGCTGACGCCATGGCACTCATTCTAGCCCAGGCAACAGAGTGAGACTCTGTCTCAAAAAAAAAAAAAAAAAAAAAAAAGGTATGCATTCAAGGTTTACGCGATGTTTTGACATACGTATACATTGTGAAATGATTACCACAATCCAGCTAATTAATGTATCCATCACCTCACAGAGTTACTTTTTTTGTATGGTGAGAATATTTGAGATCCACTCTTTCAGCAAATTTCAAAAACACAATATGTAATTATTAACTATTGACTCAGGAATTCTTAATATCCTTGCCCAGATCATGAAGAGCCTCCTGGCTCTGCCCCCTTCCATACAGAAACAGCTCCACTCTCCCAACTCCCCCAGTCGACCATGGCACTCCTCCACCAGACAAAAACAAAGCAGCCACCCAGCTTTGTTGGGGGATCAACAGCTCATATGGCATGAACTGCACGGCAAGGCATAGCTCCATGTCTGTGGGATTAATCCAATGTGGCTGATCCCTTAATCAAACAGTTTGTGATGTAAATAAAACGCTACATGTTTTTCCTGTTTTCTGTTGAGAGCAAAGCTTTCAGTTAGAGAAAATGGGTTCCTCTAAAAACACCTGGGAGTAGGAAAGTGTCTTTTGTTCTCTGACAGTTTCAATTGTTCTAAAAAGCTCTCTATTTTATAATTATCCATGTTATCTATCTATGTATCTATTCTGGAAGGATATATATGCAAATGTTAACAGAGTCATAAGTTTCATAGGAAAACCTCCCCCATGTCCTCCACCACTACCTCTAGAATCCAGGACTGTTAAGACTACTGAAGAACGTCATATCCCACAGACATTTCAAAGCAGAACATTACATTTTATTGCAAATAAAGGAAAGAGGAAGAAATTTTGACAGTCTCAGTCTCTCACTGTCCTTAAATGTAGGTCTAATGGGATGTAAAGGAATCAAAGCACAGTCTAATTCAGAGAGGGGAGTCCCCAGACCCCCTCAATGCTAAAACAATTACACCATCTAAGACAAAGATGAAATCAAAGTAATGTCAAAGGAAGGAGCAGGTCATAAGGACAGAAAAATATTGGGTCATGCCCCTGGTCAGTATTTCTAATAGTGGAGTGTTAATACTATCAGGGCAGTAATATCAAAAAGGCCAATCCTATTGTAACAGAGGTAGATAGGTATGACAAGTGTTTGGTATAACCACCCCTTACATTATACGTGTAGTTAAAGGTCACAGTTGTCCACGCTGCTTCTATGTGGGACTCCTATATGTTTGCTAAGTGTTTTCTCCTTGCCTTTGCTCAGGGCTTTTCCTAAGCAGGTTGCAAACCTGCAATTGGGGGCGGGAGGGGCAATTCCAGCTAGCAGACATACTTTGTTGGGTTCACACAGTGGTTTTTGTTTTTTAAATCCATTGTTTTATTTTAAGAATCAGAGGATCTGGAAACCCTGGTCTCCACATTCCCAGAGGAGGACAGTCTGTGGGTGCTGAGTCGTTGCCTCGTTTGGATGGGGTCATGTGCTTGCTACAGTGGTTTTCAACTTGCTGTTTTCCTATACCAGTCCTCCTTTATTCATTTACATCACCTGCCTGTCTCCTTTAGGCACAAGAGTTTGCAAGCGCTGCTCTATAGAAACCGTCCTCCCATCCATCTCTACCTGTTCAAATTCCAGCCATTGTTCATGGTCCATCTCAAATGTCAGCCTCTTTCCTTTCCCTAACAATCAGGTGTGAGTTCTCCCTCTTTGGAATACCCATAATATTTGTTACTTTTATAGCATACACAGTATCCAGTAATATTATTATTCTTATCTGTTTCGTACTTATCTTGTTCTATTACGCATTCATTAATCCATTCATTTCGCAATTTATTAAGTACTAGGTGACACACACTAGGTTAAGTGCTGTGGATATTGCAGTGAATAGGGGGAAAATAGTACAGGCCCCCACGGAGATAAACGAGTGCAGAATCTGTTGTGCTTTTCTTTGCATCCACTGCAGAGCTTAGGAGAGTGTCTTGTACTCAATACTCAGTTGACATTTAGTGAAGTGAATTTAGATGCATCCGTTTATCTTTACAAAATGTCTTCTATTTGGCAACTCCATTAACCTGTTTTACGTCATTCTATTAAAGAATTAGAACTATATTTCTTCAAAAAAGCACTCTAAATATCAGAATTTTCATTAATGTGTACTAACCACTAAACATTCCTTCTCCCATTCCAGTTAACTCTGAATCACCAAGGCTTTATCCTGAAATAGCACTCAAAATATTCAGATGCCCCTCTAAATTTATTTACCTGGGTAACTGCTGAAAGAGAGGCGACTGCTGCTGGTGTCTTTATCCTTGATGTTGAAGTCCCAGTGTTTATATATCCTGAGCATGGCCGCATATGTGTACCAGCTTGAGTGAGCAAAATAGATGTTCTCAAATCCAGGAAGAACCTATAGCCATAGTGGATGACACGGAAATACATAGATAACTGACTACAATTGTAAGGGTAGGAGGCATACAGGGATTGTGTCAATTCAGGTAAGTACTTATTGCTATATTTGGTGTTGAAAAATATAGCTAAGGAATCCAAGATTGACCTTTAATGTGCACAAAACAGACTCTTTTTAACATCTAGAATGGAAGATTCTAGAAGGTGGGAGTAGCAGGTGCATACGGCATGGGAGGAATGGTGAAAGAAATGGAGGTAACATCGTGTACTTCCAATTCCCTCCATTAGAGGGTATTCCTTCCAGTTCTTAACTCTTACCATAAAGGAACCCAAAGGAACCCATGAGCTGATACATAGCTATAGCCAGGGGTGATGAGATGTTGCCATACTTGAGTGATACATAGAAAAAGTCTGTGTGAACCTGAACAAGGAAAAAGGAGCTGGTATGTCTTACCTTAATAAGAGCAGAGCAATGTCCCATGTCCCATCTCTTAAAAACCTTCAGACTGGTGTTTTTTGTGGGAGAGAATGAGGGAATCAGATCCAATAGATCTCCAACAGCATTCAGGAACTGAATCTGGAACAGGGTCATGGGCTGGGACAAGACAAAAACTGCATTTAACATTGATTTGTGACAGATTCTCTGTTTTTCCTCTTGTTAGGGATTCATTAAATAATTCCCTTGTGAATTATGTAACAGATAATGTAGCAGATGTCTCTAATGTAACAGATGTACTAGATTTTACTTCAGCTTATAAAGTAATTTTTATGGCTTTATAGTTTAGAGAGGATGTTTTAGCATGTTTTGATAGCCACTGATTTGGGGAGTGGCTCCTAAGTAAAACAAACAGAGCTTTCTGTTTGCATTCTTCTACAGCAGGGTTTCTCAGTCTTGGTGATATTGATTATTTTGAGCCAGATAATTCTTTCTTTTGGAGGGTTGTATTACAGGATGTTTAGCAGCATCCCTGGCCTCTACCTTCTCATCTGTCAGTATAGAATATACTCTCAGTTATGACAACCAAAAATGTTTCCAGATATCGCCAAATATCCTCTGGAGAGAAATCACCCCTAGATGAGAACCACTACTTTACTGCAAAAACAGACAACTAAGATGCCTTTGATTTTGATTGTGTGCTTAATATGGGACCATCTGACCGAGCAGCATTAACCCTGAAGGAATTATCAGATTATACTTGAACATGAACTTTGTGCTAACTGGAGAACACTGCTCTACCAAGATTCTATCTACCAGAGTAGCCCAGGATTAGGCATCTACAAATTTTTTTTTAATTTTTTAATTTTAATTATTATGGGTACATAATAGTATTTACAAATTGATTTTTAGGTAGAGGTGCTGTGAAGACAAACACAAATGACATTTTAACCAAAAAATGAAAACAAAAGCAAAAAACTCAATCCAATTTTTATTTATATAAATATTCTCTTTGTTTTGTTTTTTGACTAAGTTATACTTTCATTATTCAAGATTTAAAAAATTATAACAAGATCTATAGTAGAAAGTTTCCTCCCCTTCCTGTTCTTCATTTGTTTACGTCCCACCCTGTCTCCAATTTACCACTTTCACTGTTTTTTAGAATATATCTCTGAAGTTTTCTAAATATCTTTTAAATACAATTTTTAAAACATAAATGGTAGTGTATTACATGCACTGTTCCTCATTTTGTTTTTTCCTCTTAATATTTTTCACTTAATATCTTGGGAATCTTTCCATATTAGATGTAAAAATCTTCCTCACTCTTTTAAGCAGCATTCCAACATATGGATGTATTATAATATTTTTAACCAGTATTTTGTTGATGGTTGTTAAGTGTTTTCTAGTCTTTTGCTATTATAAACAATGCCACAATAATTAATCTTGGACACACGATGTTGTATGTGTGTGAGTCTATGTGTAGGAAAAATTCCTAGAAGTGATTTTGATTTCAATAGATACTGACAAATTGTCCTCATAGGAGTTGTTTCAATTACGCTCTTCCATACTTAACAACGTACTAAATATGTAGTTTATTTCCAATCTGATAGGTGCAACACAGTATCCCAATGTGATTTCTACTTGCACTTTTTTGTTAAGAGTAAGGCTGAACACATCTTTAAAAACATTTGGGTTTGTTTTCTGTAAACTGCTCACATGCTTTATTTTTCTACTAGGTTGTTCTTTTTTCTATTGACTTTTAGAAGCTCTTTAAGTATTAGGGAGATTACTTCTTTGTTTCTGTGTTGTAAAATTTTTTTTCAGTTTATAATTTACCTTAATTTTAAAAATTAAGAATGATATCATACATGTGAAAGAATAAAGATATATACACAAAATTTAAGGAAAAATAATAAAAATAAACACGTATGTACTCATTCCGTGTTACAAGAAATGGAACATTAGCAGAGCCTGAGACGTCTTCAATCTCATCTCCCTCCTTCTCTATCAGCAATAACAATTGTGCTAAATTTTCTGTTTACTCACTACCTACTTCTCTATTATTTTATCATCTATATATGAATCCCTAAACAATAATTTTTTTAACAAAATGCCTATTTTTGAATCTGCACAAACAGAATCATATTGTGTGCATTCTTTTGTGACACATTTCTTTCACTCGATTTTTTTTTTACATTTAACAATGTGTGGAAATCGTTCATTCATTTTCATTGCTCTATGACATTCCATTGTGTGAATATCTACATAGTATTACAATATACTTATGATGAGGATGTGAGATGTTTCCAGTTCGCAACAAAACAATGCTACTGTGAACTTTTGTGTACATGGACCCCAAGTACAAGAGTGTCTCTAATCTCTTAGTGGAATTGCTATGCTGTAGAATATGCATTGTCTTCAAACGTTTCAAGGAATGTCCATTTTTTCTCCAAAGTGGTTATAATAATTTACTCCAGCAGTAACTGAAATTTCCTCATTCTGGCATGTAATAGGATCTCATTGAGGTTTTAGTATGCATTTCCTTAAAATTGAGAATTTCTTCAGATGTTTATGGGTCATTGTGTTTCCTCTTCTGTGAAATTCCTATTGATGCTTTTTTGCCCATTGCCCATTTTTCTATTGGGTCTTTTGTGTTTTAATAATTTATTCGTTGATGTTCTATATGTATTTTAGATACGAAGCCTTTATTAGTTAAAAATACTACAGATATCTTCTCCTGGTTTGTAGCTTATATTTTCACTCTCTATATGATGTCTTTTGATAAGAAAATTCTTCATTTTAATTAGCTGAATTTATCAATCTTTTTCTTCATGGTTAGTGCTTTTGTGTCTTAAGACATTGTTATCTACCCTAAGTCATTCTCCTAGGAAACGATGAATGCTACTGGGTTTTCATTACTCCTAGGCCTTTTCAGGAGACAAAGCAAGGAAATATGTATTATTAAAGGAAGCTAAGAGTATTGATTTCCTACCTATTTTTTAATCTTATAAACCACAGTGTCTTTACTTCATTGACTTTTCCTATGCTTTAAATTCTAGTTGACATAATTACTTATTTACTTTATTTTACTGTATCTATCTATTCATCCAACTCTCTCTATCAAATTTCAAAATAACAATACCAATATTATTACTCAAGCGAGATCACTGCATACAGTTTAAGGAGTTTTTGTACGTTTGTTTTGTTTTGTTTTGTTTTTTTGGTGGTTCTTGTCCTTAGGATCTATCCCACTAAGGATGTACAGCAATAACTGTTTTAATGTTATTTGAAATTTGTTCTCTGTGTGGTTATGCCATCAATGTGTTACACAGTTAAACATATTTGTGTCAATTTGTTTTCAGTTTTTAGGGATTGCTTTCTTTTTTGTGATTTAATTGTGTTTTATAATTATGAACAGCATTTTCATGGTTCTGAAGTCAAATCTATCAAGCAAGGTACAGTCAGAGAAATGTGCCTTTCATTCCTGTCCCCTCCACTTTCTTTTCTTCCTGCTTTTTAGGTAATTATTTATCTTTTAGTTTTGGATTTTAATTCCATCATTGCTGTTTACTCTTGAAGAGACAAGCAAATCTATCTATCATCTATCAATCTTTATTTTCCTTTCTTATGTAAAAGGTAGATCACAATACATTCTCTTCACCTTATTTTTTAACTCTCAATAACAAATCCCAAAGGTCACTCCTCAACAATATGTGGAAATCTATCTCTTTTCTTTTTACAGCTACATCAGTCGTACAGCCAGTCCTCTGCGTATCTGGCTATCTTCGGGTTCTTGCTAGTACAAATTCTCTGCAGATGAAAGGCTTGCACATGTGCCATGTTGTATTTTTCCAGCGTACCTCTGTGATAATACTAGGAGTGGGATTACTGGGTCAAAGGGTAAAGGCGTACATGATTTTCCTACAGACTGCCAAAATTCCTGTCCATAGTAGATGTACCATTTTGCATTTGCACCAGTATTTTAGGAAAATACCTTTTCCCCCCATAACTTTGCCAACAGAGTACACTTTAATAGTTTAGAATTTTTGTCAAATGGATAAGTGAGAAAGTATTTATTTATTTAGGTTTTAATTTGCATTTCTAACCTTATGAGGAAAGCTGAACTCATAATTAAGAATTTATAAGTTTATATAGACCAAAGCATTGCTTTTCTTTGAACTTTTTTTTGCATATTGCCTAGTATATATATATATACCCAGCGAACAAAATATCCATAATTTTTAAAAATATATCAAATAGTACCTTGGAAGCCTTAACGATTCAAGAAAGCTTTCCCCCAAAATTATGATGTGTGTGTTTGCGTGTGTATATGTGTTTGTGTGAATGTTGTGGAATGGGAGGAACATAGAACGTGTACACTCAGACATTTTGTCTTAACGAGGATACAGTCGAAAACATTAGCTTTAACAGGTTGGTTAAACAGACAGTACATTCGTACCGCGTTACCTACTCCTGAGCACAGTTATTATGGAAGACTGAAAACATAGAACCAAGTTGTTTTATTTGTATGTTGAGCTTGGATATTGTGTCAGACAGTGAGTTAGGTGCTATAATATGATAAATATGACAGTGCTTGTCCACAAGGAATTTATACGCTAGTCCTACTTTGACCTGCTTTTAAATTAGAATGTTATTTTAAAGATGATTTTCAATATTATTGTCATACCGTATAAATTCTGAGCAACTTCTTAAAAATCTTACCTTCGTCCCTTCTAGTATAGCCCTCTTCATTGCCCCTACATATAGCCCATCCAGCTGTGCCATAACATAGCCTGTGTGCCTCCAAAATGAGTCATCCTTGTATTCTTTGATGTTTTTCCGGGTCCACTGATCTTGCTTCCTGGAACAGAAATTAGATTTGTACTAGAGGTCTCAGTGGTTGCTCATCTGAAGCTGACTAAAACCAGGCATTTAGAAATAAGATACCCACTTATGCTAGTATAATTTAAATTCTAAGTCTTGTAATGTTACAGTTACTCAAAGATGTCAGAGAAAATCGTAAATGATTTTTAACTTCTCTCTAGGACTATAAAGCTTCTCCTGCACTCTATCTAAAACCAAAACACAAATGTGGTATTTACCTCCTGTGATACTGACACCTAAAAATGACAAGGACATACATAACATCCAAATGTATTTCATATAAAACCATAATGTCTCACTAGGTCAATAACATGAGCTGATTAACTTTATTTTGGTATGCAGAAGTGGTAAAATTAAACAATAGGGAAAAAAATCCTTGCCGGAGTGTGGTGGCTCACTCCTGTAATTCTAACACTCTGGGAGGCCGAGGCAGGAGGATTGCTTGAGCTCAGGAATTTGAGACCAGCCTGAGCAAGAGTGAGACCCCTGTCTCTAAAACAAAACAAAAACAAAAAAACTCCCAAGGAAAAGATGGTTTATAACTGTTTATATTTCTCTCAGGTCATTTTCATAGCTTATGGTTCATTCCATTTCAGTCGTTATTAATAATTGCCTCACCCCAGTAGCCTAAAGGATAAGGCATTAGGCACCCTAAGCCAGGGATTGTGGGCTCGTGTCCCATCTGGGGTACCACCAAATTAAAAAAATAACTGCCTCAACGGCTCTGTCCCACCATGCTTAGCAAAAAAGTCTTATTTCTTTTATTGTCCTTTCATTCTGTCTTCTTTCTGTTCTCTGCCTTTGTAAGAGATAATTTAATATACCTTTGTATACTGAAGGCTATTTTTGATTTGTTCGGGCTCTCTCTAGATCAGTCTTAGAATAGTATTATACAGTGTCATTGCTTCATGGGATCCAGCCCGGTGGGTTTTAAGTGACACTCTGCAGGACTTTCAGCATTTCATGAAGAGGTTGCTTAGCATGTGATTTGAAGAGCCAAACCTTTTTGTCTCCAAATTTAAGCACATTCACAATTTTAGTCTTCAGAAAACTTTATTTAAATGGAAATATTCTCAGAGGGTGCTAAGAATTATGACTTTAGATATTAGCTAACACCCCAGGTAGGATTAGTCACCAAGCCCACCTTAAAAACACACCTTAAAGAGGGAGAAGTGATCCTTGCAAGAGGGAGAGGGGTCTCCATGTGGAAGGGATCCAGGGATTTAACTGCCTGCTTTTGCACTGATGGTGTATTCCTCTAGCTGTGTTAGCAATTGAAAATATGATCTTGAACCTGACCTTTGAAAGAGCCAAGATCAGAGGACATGTTGTCTGCAACCAATTTTCATGCCATTACCCAAAAATGCTAAACTCTACTAGAAGAACAATACTACAGTCCTGCTAAAGAGATAGGAAAAGACATTGGCAAAGAAAAAATTGTTGTTTGAAATTACAGATTCAAGGCTTACAGCCTCAGTAACAACGAGAAGAGGAAAGTTATTGTACATACTCCATAAAATCCTGAACTTTATCCATGATGGAAGGTTTCTTGATCAACTGAGGGTAGAGGTTTGTGAAGTGGTCATACATATGCCTGAAACAGTAGATGAAAATCGTTACATTTCTATTTTATTTGGATTCCTTCATCACAGTAAATTATCCAGTCTTTTGGCTGACTAGAACGTCCCCTATTACAAACCTTCCCTACTCTACCAGGTCTGTCTGTGAAGTATCCAGCTGTGTAATATGAAAATTAGAGACACAGATTGAAGAAGATACAAGATATAAGAAACATTGTACTTTGAACAATGATGCCTCAGTCCCCTTCAAAGTAGGCACCTTGGCACCTCACACAATTCTCCCAGCATCTCTTAACCTAACCTGTACAGGTTCAACATGCTCAGGTGTTCTGCTTGTTGCAGGCCTTCCAGAACGTGGATCATTTTCAACAGATTCTAGACCATCTTTGATGCTTTTGTGCCACACTTTTATTTGTGCTGCACTCATAGCATCATCCCTGAGAGCCTTCTGAATCATCCGAATAGTTTCTGCGGAGGAATGTTCAAGCTTAACACGGAGTTTGATGTAGGTTAGTTGTTCTACTTGCTCAGTCATTTTGAATGCAAGGGCCACACACTGCACACGCTCACTATACGGCCATCAAGCACCCCATTAACAGTACAGCAGCGTCATTCTCCATGCATGTGCATCACAGTCCACGCCCCATGACTGCCAGGTTACATCAATGTCTCCCAAAGCATTCTCGTTATATTGTTAATAACAATGGCTGGATACTTTCTGGACAGACCTTGCATATATATATATTTTAATAAATCAAATGCATAATTTAAAATTGGAAAATATTTCCAACATATAGAAAAAGATAGACAAAACACCCAGGTACCCACCACCCAACTTTATTAAATTATATTTTGCCATACTTGCCATGGATATTTTAAAAAATAAAACAAAAAATTAGAACTGAAGCCCCTTTACACAACTTCCCGATGCGAATTTCCCTTCCTTCTCCCAAGAGATAACTACAATCCTGAATCTGATTCATTATTCTCATACATGTTTTTATATTATAAATGATTATGTATATATTTAACCATAAACAATGTATGGTATTATTTATCATGTTTCAGAACAAAATATAATACGACCATACTGATCTATCACTCATTTGTTTATTTCTCTTATTTTTTTAAAAGAAATATCTATGTTATCATCTGCTGCTTAAACTTATTCATTTCAACTGCTGATAGTATTCTATGGTATGACTCTATAATAGTTCATGTATGCATTTCCATGATGGACATTTAACTGGTTTTAGATTTTTCACTATCATTATGCAACTTCAAATATTGTTGTATATGTCTCTTTTTACACATTTGCATGTTCTTCTAAGATACATACACACACACACAGATAAACACATATATATTATCTATATGATTGCTGGGGTGAATATTCTACTATGTATTTATAAAGTTATCAGATATTGCTGAATTGTTCTCCACAGTAATTGTATCAATTTACATTCCTACCAACTATAGGTAGGATAGATTCCTCCTTCCTCCACAGCCCCACCAACACTTGTTATTGTCAGACTTTTCAATTTTCAACAATTTTGATGGGTTTTAAATAGCTTCTCCACTTAATTTCTATTTCCCACAGGATTAATGGGTATCTGATGTTCTTTATTTTAAAACTTACTTAAAAAAATTAAAAGTGTCTCATATGCTGTAAAGTTTTCTAATTGATGAAAATAATCTATTTACATTCATTGTGATTTTAATATCCTTGGATTTATATCTATAATCTTTTCTGTTTTCCATTTACCATCTCTTTCTTTCTCCCCGCCCCACCCCCCTTTTTTTTCTTTTTGAGACAGAGTCTCACTGTGTTGCCCGGGCTAGAGTGCCGTGGCATCAGCCTAGCTCACAGCAACCTCACACTCCTGAGCTCAAGCAATCCTTCTGCCTCAGCCTCCCAAGTAGCTGGGACTACAGGCATGCTCCACTATGCCCGGCTAAATTTATATGTATATATATATATATATATATATATTTTTTTTTTCAGTTGGCCAATTAATTTCTATTTTTAGTAGAGACAGGGTCTTGCTCTTCCTCAGGCTAGTTTTGAACTCCTGACCTTTGAGTGATCTGCCCGCCTCAGCCTCCCAGAGTGCTAGAATTACATGTGTGAGCCACCACACCCAGCCTCTTTTTCCTCTTTATTTTCTTTGTTTAGATAACACTTTTGTTATTTTTTTCACTTCTGATTTAGAAACTATAGAATGTATTTCTATTCTTTTAATGATCATGACTTAAACATACTTGTAACTATGTATTTTCTTATAAAGTCTGAATGAATTTAATATTTCTCTTCTTCCAAACATGAACCATATTTTAGCAAACTTTACCCATTGATATTCTTCATCACGTTATTGTTCAAAGATTTAGTTTTACCTTTTTAATTTAAAAAGTTTCTATTTTAAAAATTATTTTTATTTTTTTAATTTTACAACAAAATTCTTTAATTTTTTTGTTTCTTGTATTAACTATTGCTCTTTTTATCCCAAACTTTCTTACCTGTTATTCTTGCTAAAGTATATCCTTTAATAGTTTAATTGTTTTAATTTATATATCTGAACATATGCTTATTTTGCCCTCAGTCTTGGATAATTTAAATGGTTATAAAATTCTAGTTAGATATTGTCGATCAGTACTTTTAAGATATTATCTTGAAGGCCAGGATTGGTGGCTCACTCCTGTAATCCTAGCACTTTGGGAGGCCAAGGTGGGAGGATCGCTTGAGACCAGGAGTTTGGGGTTGCTATGAGCTAGGCTGACGCCACTGCACTCTAGCCCAGAGACAAAGCAAGACCCTGTTTCAAAAAAGAAAAAAAAAATATATATATATATATAATCTTCATATCTTATTGTTGGTGATGAGAGAAGTATGCTGAGATTCCTTCGTAGTCAATGTCTTTTCTTTCTGATAGCTTTTGAGATTATTCTTTATCCACAATTTTCTGTAGTTTCATCCACTGTGTCTTTCAACTAAGGATCCTTAGTGTCTTTTTTCAATTTTGATAAATTCTCAGCTATGCCCTGTCAATCATCGCTTCTCTGCAATTTTCTCTAGTCTCTTTCTGGGGCTCCTAACAGACCTATGTTGAAGTTTCTCAATCTAACTTCTATGTCTAATAACAGCTCTTTTAATATTTTTACCCCTTTATCTCTTTGAGCTATGTATTATGTAAATTTCTCTCAATAACTAATATTTTTCAGAATTTTTTCCCCTGATTGTGTCCAGCCTAGGGTTTGTATATTTACTGAGGTTTTTAAAAGTAAATTTCAATAATTTTTTTTGTATCTCTAACAGTTTATTTTAAAATATCTGCCTTTCTTCCTTTTTGTTTCATAAATTCTCCTTTAACTTTTCTTTCATTTATAACTTAAAGTACCCTCAGCAAATTTAAAGTCTTTGTTAAACCATTCTGTAAAATTAATCTGGAGTGTATTCCTGATATGATGGTTGATTTTGTTGACTATCTTTCAATTTCTTTGTGTATTTTGGAACTTTGGTATGCAGGTATTTTTATTTATCTCCCCCACCCCTACCCTCTTTTAGTCTAGCATTTTTCCCTTTCCAAGTGCCTCCATATGAGTCCCGGGAACCACATCTTATAATGCCTTTTGGGGACTTCTGTCTTATGGAATACTGTAGACACATCTATAGCTGTTACTGAACCAGCTTGTGGATAATTTGGTTCTTAGATGCCACCCACCCCCGCAAGCTCACAATTTCTTATACATCTATAGGCTATCAACAGACATTACTGTGTCCTAATATTCTATTAATAGTTAAAGCTACTATCAGTTCCCAGCCTTGACCCAGCGCACTGAAAGCTCTGAGACCCTCACCCATCAGCAGGTAGCTGCCTCTGCCTGGTTCAGGCCAAGGGCCCCAGATCTGTATTTTATCACTTTGTTTTCTGTTCCATTTCTGGTTCAAGAGACGTTTAATCTTGTTTTGGGGCCCAGCTATGGTACTATGAGGTTTTCTTTCTGTATATTTTATCTAGCATTTGCTATAAATTTAGAGCAGAGTGGGTACATCAAAGTGTGGGCCCCCTGTACCCTCTGGACTGAATGTTTACCTAAAGTCCTGGCTCTGGTTTTTATTTAATGCTTTTTACTGATCTAGGGAGTTCAGAATTGGAAGCAATTCTAGGTTCTAAAAATGGGATTTCAGCTCCCTATACTGTGGAAATTTAAATATCCTTTATCTAGTAGTTTCCAGAACTGAAACTAATAAACTGAGAATAGAGTTTTATTGCTAGTTAGGTAAACATTAAAATCCTTTCAAATATTTTATTTTATGGTCCTTGAATTTAATAGACTTTACCTCATGAGAGTTTTTCCTTCAAATTATTTGTGTATGTATATATATATATTTTAATTGAATCATTGCATTTAGCTTTTGTTTACATATTTTTATGCTACCATATACCTTTTCTCTCATTAATTTGGTCACTTTTCCCTTCCTACCACCTCTAAAAATGAGAGTGAGGACAGCAATAAAGCCAGACAGGTATGTGGGTGACAAGGAAGGGACCCTCTGCCCTGGCCTCATACTTCAGGTGAGTGAAGTGCAGAACCCCCAGGTGGGCTTGATGATTAGAGTTCGTTGCTCAGGGGGGAAGAACCTTACAGCTTCCCACTCCAACAGTGCCTGGGGAAGTGGAGACGGCACCTGTACTCTCTGGGCTCATAAGCCAAATGTAACACCCCTAAACACTTCAGTGAACTTCAGGGAGCAGCAAATGTCTCTCATGTGGCCCAGGGTGGAGTAAGGAGGCACCGAGGGCCTGGGGACCTGCTGGAGGCAGGGGACTTACATTGTGACGAATATCGCAACCTCAGGTGGTAGTGATTATGCAGATGGAGACCAGGGAGGCCACGTAAGTCTTGTCAGATGTCTGATAGGGAAACACCCAAGCCAAGGACTAAAAGAGATTGTTCCACTTTGGTGGATGCCAGAGGACAGAGGAGGACACAAGACACCATTGATTAGACATCTCCCCTCCCTCCAAAATGTCTCAGTACCACCGGCCCATTCTGGGAAAAAGCGGTTGGAGGAAGGGTGGACACTGAGTTGACTCAGTTTAAATGATGCATGATTTTGTTTCTGTAGAAATAACTATTCTACCATCTGCCATGAGGAGGAATGGGCTCTTAAAATTAAAATGAGTTATATGAAAATAAAGTCTTCTTTTTGGAAAAAAAAATTGTGGGCTATTGATTTACAATGCCTGCTCAGGTAAGGAAACAAAAAAATGCATCCTTTTTATCCAAAGTCTCTATCACTGCACCAGACCTACCTCCAGCCAGAGTTCCAGATCCCCCTAGTTACTCAGTCTATTTCAAGATAGGGCAGTGGATTCCAACAGGAACCACTTTGCCTGCCAGGGGGCATTTCTGGAGATATTTTTGGTTGTCACACTGAGTGAGGGAGGTGCAGCAACTGGTGGCTAGTGGGTAAAGGCCAAAGATGTCACTAAAGATCCTTCAATGTACAGGACAGCTTCCCATAGCAAAGGATAATCCCACCCAAAATGTCCGTAGTGCTGAGGTGAAACAGAGGAACATGAGTCCTGACTTGAGGGTGATTGCTGAGGATGTCTGCAGAATGGGAGACAAGACACATAGAAATACAGGAGAGTAACGGAGCCAGAATTATTAAAAAGTTTCTTCTTTTTTGGTGGAGATTAGCTTTCCTGATTCTGACATTCAGAGCAGGGGAAGAGAAACCTCCACCCTGGGATGAGGAGTGGAGCCCTCAGTAGAATCAGCCACGCCAGGAGCTCTGAAAAACACTATCCGCTTGCAGCTTCCCCAGGCTGAGGCTCCTCCCTTATCTCTGGACCTGGGCCACTACATTTCCATGTGGTGGAGCCATGTAGTGTAACATTAAAGGATACAGGCTTCGAATTCTGAGTTCAAAGCTTAACTCTACTCCTTCCAGGCTAGATGACCGAGAGCAAGACTCCTAACTTCTCCATGCCTCTGAATTCTCATCAAACAGAGACAACACTAGCATCTGCTTGACGGATGTGTTAGGTTTCATTTCAACTCTGGTGATGTAAGTTTCCTCCCAAGCTGGCTGGGACTTTGCTGACCTTCACATCTTCGACACGCATTCATACGTTGAGAATCACGAAGATACATGTACACTCATCTTTTCCTGAATCTTTTGCATTATGTCAATACCCCATCATTTAGCACTTGTCATATACTGTCTCCTCCTGCTCTTTCCTGTTTGGGCTGCCTGAGTCAGAGACCATACTGGGCTCCTGTAGTGTTCCCCATAGTGATGAATCCATTTGTGTACATGTGTGTGTGTGCAAACTCTGCAGCTAGACAGTCTGCATTTCAATCCTGGCTCCTACTTACTAGCTTTGTGACTTTCAGCTAGTTACTTAACTTCTCTGTGCCCAAGTTTTCACATGAATATTATTAGGACAATCATGATACATACCTCACAGTGTTGTGGATTAAATAACTTACCATATGAAAAATATTTTGAACAATATCTGGTACATTGCAAATGCTACGTAAGTGCTAGTTATCATCATCATCATCATCAATCATATTTCATCATTATTTTGTGGTCTATTTTAAGTTCCAAATAATTACTAGCTGATAGGTCATTTGATATTTTTGAGGGTGAGGCTGTGTCTTACTTATCTTTACTTTGCCCAAGGCCTTGACCTGGAAGCCTATTCAGTTTCTAATATCAAAAGGAGCAAGGAGGTATTTCTTGGTGGTTGCCCAAACATAAAAGAGACACAAACTTTGACTACTCTCTCTAATCTGCCATAGTTCTTGCTAGAAACTCTTTTCATCATAGTCTTAGCGACTGTTGTCTGAACATATTAAAAGGAGTCCCTTTTGAAGAATGTACTTGGGAATTATCACTCCTTCCAACCTTTCTTCCTATCCTCTCTCAGCAGCTGCTCAGCAACCAAGGGACGGGCCACTTCATTAAAAACTAGAGCAGATCAAGTCTCCACACCCGCATCACCATTCTTTCCAGAAAGGTTTCTTGCCTTGTTTTATTGAAAATCAATCCATGACTATTTATAAGCTTTTACATCATTGGTGAGACATCAGAAACTGAATTTGCAATTCTTAGGGAGCCGCCCCATAGAGTTAACAAACAAAGGAAGAAGCTCCAATTTAGCCAAGGTTGCTATGACCATTCTGCATTGCATGGAAATATGTACCTCATACTTCTGATTCATCTCTAATAGAATCGGAACAACAACAGATTCCATTAAACCTAATAAGCATGTAATTAAGTAACTGCTGGGGACAAAGCACTGTGCCAGACGTCTGGGGTATGTGAAGATGAATAAGATAGGGACCCTGAGCTCAGGGCACTAACAGATGGTGGAGGGGAGAGATGACCTCTAATCCAGTGGGAATAGAATCATAAACAGCTTTATCAAGAAGACAGCGTCTGAAACCGTCTTGGAGGATTTGCAATTTTTCAATAGGTGGAGAGGAAGAGGCAGCATCTGGCTCCCAGGAATCGTGGTTCTAAGAGATGCCAGGAAGGAAGGGACTGCGTGAAAGGCCTGGTAAGAGAAGCCACTGTGCGCTCAGTCTGGGCCCCCTGGGGACAAAGGGGCATCACAGCAAGGCTCTGAGAACCATCGGAGGGGAGTGTTTCCATGGCAATGTCAACATCCTGCAGTGAGTGGTTCTGGGGGAGGGCACAGTAGAAGAAGAGAGAGAAAGGGAGGGTGAGGGAAGGCGGGACAGTGAGAAGCCCCTGAACATATCTAGTGCTCACTCCAAGCTGTGGCCCCAGCAGTATCTGGCTGCTGCAGATGGTGAGATAATTCTGCAGGGGCAGCCACAGGTGATGACCTTGAGTGTCAGGATAAACGATCAAGGGCTCGGCCCAGGACCCAACTGCTATCTGGGGAGTGTGGTAAAAATTCAAAGAAGCCAAAGAAAAATTACTGAATACTTCAAAAGAAATACATCTGAGGATCTGAGAATCTTTCTTTGCATGTTTTTTATGCTTGGGATCTCAAATTAAAGTTGCTATTCTAAGTTGCTAGGACTGAATGATATTGTCCAAGATGGTCAAACTCATCTCCTTTATTTGAGTAGCTGAGAATCTCAGTTGTTCGTACTATGTCTGTCCTCAGCACACCTCCTCCCCAGAAGGTGAAGGAGAAAGAAGGAACACCTTTTTCAATGTGGTCACGTGGGAAAAGGTGGCAGCTCTAAACCTCTCCCTGCTTTTGGCAGCTGCATGAGCATCTTTGCCATATGAGGGGAAAATAAGAAAAAGTTCTTTCTTTTGGCATCCGGTGCAAACTCACCTTCCCAGCCCAGGCTCAGATGCCCCTGCTTTAAGGCTGTGTCTCGGTATGTAGGATCGAACCTTGCAAAGCAACCCCATGCAACAGTCCCCAGCAGTATGTGTCTTAAGTTGATAAATCATATTTGTGTATGAGGAAGCTATTGCTGCCCAGACAACTGCCCACAGGTAGCTGAAAAACAAAGAACAGCTAGCCTGTGACCGGTATTCCTTCTCCATTACTGGTTTGTAGCTGTTGTTACAGCTTCCAGATGGTTGACATTTTAAGGTCTCCGGCTGATACCTTGCTTCGAGGGAGCCAGGCTGCCTCTGCCTGCTTGGTTGAGACGGCGTACAGTGGGCTGTGCAGCTGTGGTGCTGACCGCAGCAGTTCTTGGTGATGCCTTTGGTCTGGGAGTCACTATTCCAAGAATCCTTCCAGAATATCCTCTATTCTGTCTCCCTCATGGAGTTCTCGCCCCTGTGAGCCCAGCTCGGAGCCCAGCTTCTCTACTCTATTTAGCATATTCCTTTCTTCAAAATAAACTTTTGGGCATCAAAATGTGTAACAGGCCTTCATCTCCTGGGCCACATCAGGAGAAGAGGAAGGAAACAGCCCCTTGTCCTCAGCCCATCACCAGGAGGCTGTTTTAAGCATGCTTGGTCATTAGTGGTTCATCCCCCTATTCCTACCTTTCAGCTAAGCACAGCGCAGGCCCTATAAATGCACGCTGACTCAGAAATTCCCCTCCTATATTTGAGTTTTCAGTAATGCAATTAGAATGACAGCCTCTGAAAAGCAGCTTATGGGAAAGGCTCTTCTAAAGATAGTTTTGATTGTAATTCTTCCTCCTCCTCTCTATTCTCTTTTCTTCCCCTTCCTCCCGCCCTCCTCTTCTTTTTCCCCTCCCTGTCCCACCTTCTTTTACATAAATGCTGCCTCTCTTTTCCACCCACCCGCTTCAGTTCTTTACCACCCCCTCTTGCTCACCAGCACCTGCCCCTGGGCAAGGAGCTATATGGAAGTTTCTGCAGAGCAGATGTCCTTTCAGACTCTTGATACCACATGTATGGAAAGCCCCCCCTTGAGGAGGTTGGGGGAATTACGACAGTCACAAATACCGGCGGAGATGAACAGAGAGGTCCTCTCTCAAATTCAAAAAGCCTCTGAGCACTCTTTGCTTGGAGTAGAGGAGGACTGTTGAAAAGGGCCTCCATCCAAACCCTCTGCTGGTTCAACTGGAGCCTCCACTCCTGGTTCATTGTAAATGCAACTTACTCATTTCAGACTCAGGGCCTTCTGTCAGTATTCTGTTCTGTTACGTTCCACCCAGAGTGACTTTATCCCTCTTCCCAGCCTGGCCAAATGGCTCTCATCTCTCAAGCACAGATCCACAGCTCACATCTTCCACAAAGCCTTCTTTGACTATTCTGGCCACTGGGGAGCTTCCCTCTCTTGGACTCTGTCATATTTAATACTTATGGCTAAGGAACTCTTTTGAAGTTGTTCTCTGCAGTGAAGACGCTGCCGAGAGTGGCCCAACTTTTCCTTAAGGATCCAGTAGTAGACGGGGATTCCTAGGCCTTCTCTTCCTCACTCTCGACCATTCACCTATGGGCTGCTGCCACTGGGCTGAAGGAAAGATTCAAATCCTCAAAGCATGGGTCTCAATTTGTAGGAAGTGCTTTGGGTTTATTTTTTTAATCTTCAAAGGCTGTCTTGTACATGTCAAATTTTCTTTTGAAAGGACAAGGCAAAAAAGCAAATTAAGCAAGAAAACAGTTACTAAATAGTAGCTGAGCATCTTTTTTTTTAAGAAACAAAATTTAATTTGTACTCCAACACAGAAGTATTTTTAAAAGTTATTAATAGAACGGCTTCTTTTTCTATGAATTTTTTTGGTTAAGTGGACAAAGTTACTCAAGGATAGGTCAATACTTTATATAAAAAATGAAAGTGAAATGATAAAGCCACCTCCAAAGTGGCTGCTATGGGGTGTTAAAACTTTTTTTTCTGAGACATAAGAACATCAGCAGTGTCAGCTTTGCCGGCTCTCTCAAGCTCCGCGAGCCCTTCCTAAGAGCAATACCAACAGAAATGTCCAAGGAAGACGTGATCGTCCTCAGAACATTCTCATAGATTAGAGCTGCTCCCTCCAAATCACGGTTTCCTTCATAACCCCTCATATATGTCAGTTAGGAGTTAATCTGGTCTCTATGCACCCAAATTTGGTTTGAATTATTTCTCCAAACGTGCAACTCAGTTTAAGTAACACAATCAGAACTCAGCGGCTACAGGAGATTTGGAGAAGTTCAGATTTTCGAGTGTGTAATATGGTTTCAAGCACATTTTAAAAATCTCATTTAGTTTATGAAGTTTTATACATCTCTGAGTAGTACGCTGTTAAGGAGACTTGTATGGTAGAGTAACAAAAATTGGGTACAAAAATAAAAACATAAATTTGAAGTTTGAATAAAAGAAGAGCAGGGCTTCTAAAAAATTTTTTTTATTTTTAGAGATGGAGTCTTGCTGTTGCTCAGGCTGGTCTCAAACTCCTGAGCTCAAGCAATCCTCCTGCCGCCTTGGCCTCCTGGAGTGCTAGGATTATAGGCATGAGCCACCACACCTGGCCTGAGCAGGGCTTTTTGTTATGGCAAGAGGCCGATTTGCCCTTCTGTGGTGAATGTATCTTGCTCTTATTCTGTAAACCTATATCTTGCTCTTGCTCTGTAAACCTATCTTGTCCTTTCTCAATAACTTCGTTTTAGGCTCGCAAAAATAAGTAAATAAATAAATAAAGAGCAGCCGGGGCCCAACAACTAGCCATTCCACATCTGATACAATCTCTAGCACTCAGACATAGATTAAGATCAACACCTCACTTACTATGACTAAGGCAGTAACAGCCCAAATAAGGTTTGGTTAAACTGCACTCAACAATCTAGGTCACCGAGAACAAAAGAAACAAGCCAAGTCATCAAGACACTTTTTATACCAACGGAGGGAGGAGGCTTGGGTAAATGAGTTGCAACTTTATTTTCATTAAAAAGCTTTTGTCTAAAAAGCATGTATCCTGATTGCATTATTATTAATTACATCCTTATTATTTTTATAAGACCAGGCAAGGACACCAAAATCAATAGTAATAGAAATAGAATAGAATAGAATATTTATATTAGACTCATTAAAATTTCAATTTAAAATCTCTTTGTAGCTCATGCCTGTAATCCCAGCACTTTGGGAGGCTGAGTTAAGAGGATCACTTGAGGCCAAGAGTTTAAGACCAGCGTGATCAACACAGTGAGACCCCATCTCTACAAAAAATAGGAAAATTAGCTGGGCATGGTGGTGCACGCCTGTAGTCCCAGCTACTCAGGAGGCCGAGGCAGGAGGATCACTTGAGTCCAGGAGTTTGAGGTTGCAGCGAGCTATGATGATGTCACTGTACTCCATCTTGGGTGACAAAGTGAGACCCTTTATAAAAAAAAAAAAAAAAACAATCTTTGCCCACATGGAAGTATTGTTTCAAGATGATTAGAAATAAATGTGATTGCATTTTGCTTTCTACCAGATAATAAATGACTAGTAGGATGAAATGACTTCACTGTCTTTTAAAATAATTTCATGTAAAAATGGGCACAGTGGCATGTGCCTCCAATTCCAGACACTTGGGAGGTTGAGGCAAGAGGATTGCTTGAGTCCAGAAATTTGAGACTAGCCTGGGCAACACAACAAGACTCTGTCTCAAAAAAACAAAAGAAAACAAAAGAAATCAAAAAAGTTTCATAAGGGCTGAGCATGGTGGCTCACGCCTATAATCCTAGCACCCTGGGAGGCCGAGGCAGGTGGATCACTCAAAGTTAGGAGTTGGAAACCAGCCTGAGTAAGAGCGAGACCCCGTTTCTACTAAAAATAGAAAGAAATTAATTGGCCAACTAAAAAAAATATATATATACGCGTATATATATAAAAAATTAGCCGAGCATGGTGGTGCATGGTAGTCCCAGCTACTTGGGAGGCTGAGGCAGAAGGATTGCTTGAGCCCAGGAGTTTGAGGTTGCTGTGAGCTAGGCTGATGCCATGGCACTCTAGCCCACGCAACAGAGTGAGGCTCTGTCTCACAAAAAAAAAAAAGTTTCATAAGAAGGAAAGATTTTAAAAAGTTAAGTGCCATGAGAATTGAAGAGTGCCACACCTGGGTGGTTTATTCCTTCTAGGCAGGTACTGATTATGGGAAAAAATGAAATTCTGATAACGTGTCTATCACATGCAAAGGACTTCAGCTACTTTTTCAGCTCTAACGGGCGGTGCCAGAAGACAAGAGTCACTGCTGGATAAGGAAAGTATGGGGGTTGCCGGGGAGTTGCTCCATCAAGACTGGGGTACTTACGGAGCGGTGAGATAACCTTCCAAAAAGCCAGCCACAAACATGATGACCTCATTGCTCAGGGCCTGAGCACCATACCCAGCTCGGATCTCCAGGATGCCCCAGCCTGTGGTTTTCACAGAGTTATTGTAAAAGCCGTAGGCATCCCCATTCTTGTCCATTACGTTTTTGACTTGCACCGTCTTCTCAGTAGGCATCCAGTACGCAGTTGCATAGTAGACTCCTGGAAAGAAAAGGGAATAATGAGAGAACGCTATTCAACTGGGTTGCTGCTGATGTATTTTTTCTGTATAACTGACAATTCCAACACATTTGCTTAAAGATTTTCATTCAATTGGAATTGGGAAAGCTGCCATTGTAATGTGCCCTTATTCCAAACGGGGGGAAACGAGAGCCTCCATCAAGGCAGATGAGCCCAGAGCACAAAGAACCAGGTCAAAGGTAGGGGTGCAGTTACAGCACCAAAGAGATGGGCCCCAGAGTTTCCTCCTTAGAGGGTGGGGCTCTGGGCAGGGCTGGAGCTGGACCTCCTAGTTCAGACAAGGACAGGGCTCTTGCCCCTAGTCAGCAACTCCCTCCATTCCCCTCAGCAACTGGACCAACCATTCTCAGGCTCCTTATCCTTTATCTCCTGCCTAACTCTTCACACATGACATTAGATCCCTACTTTGCAGAAATAAGTAGAAGCTGTCACCTATGACTCCTCGAGGTCTCGATAATTTCATGGATCCATCCACACAAACCCTGCACTCATCAAGGCCATCTCTCCTTTCTGTCACCTCAACCCTTTGAGCCATGCTTGATATCTCACCCCCCTTGCTTTCTTTAGGAACTTTGTTCCACCTTATATCTTCTTGCTCCTGTGGCCTAAAGCAGTGATCCCTAACCTTTTTGGCACCAGGGACCAGTTTCATGGAAGACAATTGTTTCATGGGCAGGGTAGGGAGGCAGAGCTCAGGCGGTGATACGAGCGACGGGGTGCGGCTGTAAATACAGACAAAGCTTCACTCACTCGCTTACCTCCTGCTGTGTGGCCTGGTGTCTAAGTTTCTTGGGATACAATTTTTCCACAGATGTGGGGGGCAGGGATGAGGGGAGAGGCAGAACTCAGGTGGCGATGTGAGGCCTGGTTCTTAACAGGCTGCAGACGGGTACTGGGCCACAGCCCTAAAGTGTGCCCTCTCTCTCTCTCTTTCTCTTTCTCCCCCTCTGCAGTGGCTCCCTTCCTTTTAGCATAGTTAACATGTTCCACTGTCTCATAGCTAAAAACAAACCAAGTACAGAAGCCATCTGGGTCCTGTGGCCCGATGTAGCTATTGCTGGAAACTCTCACTCCCTTTGTGAAACTATTACAAAGTTGATGGAGTATCTGTGCCGTGTCAGGGACTGTGCCACATACCAGTGACAGAGCTGCGAGCAGGAGGCTGGTACAGTTCCAGGCCTCATCTTCTGGGAAGAGGAGTGCAAGGAAATCCTCAAGTCCTGATGTCACATGAACTTCTGAAAGCATTAGACTCTGGTGACCCTTTATTCTTAAAGCCTTTTCCTCCCATGGCACCTGGGACACCACTCTCTCTGGAACCTCCTTTGCTGCCCTTATCCTCGTTCTCCCCACAGATTCCTCTTTACCCTGTGTGCCCCACGGCACACCGGATGGCACGGTCTGGACGATTCTCACATTCCCTTCCTCCCCATCCTCCGTCCTCTGCTTCTGTCTCCGCGATCTTCCAACCTGAAACCCGAGTCCACCCCGGCCTCCTCTCTCTCCTTCCCAACTCACATTTAATCAAAACCTCTTCAATACCTCTCCCTCCAGTCTCTGCCTCTTTATCTCTACACTTCTATGCTAGTGGAGGTAACACAACTACCTTAACAGTAAAAGAGGCCTCTCTCAAGGGTCCTCTGACCTTTAATCCATCCTTCATTCCCTGCCAGAGTAACTTTTCCAAAAGGCAAACTGATTTTGTTAGCTTGCCTACTAAAAGTCCTCACTGGCTTCTGTTTCCTATTTAAAAAAAGGAGTTTTTCAGCTTATTCTCTTGGCCTTCATGACCTGGTTTCTACCTACTCGTCAGCTTCCTCACCCCCACTGCACACACTTGGTGATCCAGAAACCATCACGTACAGCTCGCAACCTGCAAGAACCCAGGCCAACACCTCTGACCTTGCATATGCTATTTCTTCTGCCTGAGATTTTTTTTTTCTCTCTTGTTAGCCACCCAGCAACCTCAAAATTGCTATTTAGTGCTCAGGAAGCAGCACCCCTTTTGTAGGAGTTGACTTTCCCTATGAGCTCAGTGTACCTGGTCTGTACATCTTCTCTGCACCTGTCACATTGCACTGTAAGGCACACGTCTGCCCTAGACTATGAACTCCTTGAGGCCAGACACTTTTATTGGTGTAGTGCCTGGCCCACAACAGGTACTCAATAAACATTTGTGAAAGGAAGAGAGACTTAGGAAAGAAGAGAGAGAGAAAAAAGGAAATAAGAAATGGAAAAGGAAACAGTATATAGGGCATTTTTTTCTCTGAGAAGCCATTGCGAATGTGCCCTAGTTAAAGACAAACTGTACATTCACGCTGGCCATTACAGAGGAAGGAAGAGGCCAGAATGGCTCTTGGGTTCTAGGTTGAGACTCAGTGGATGGATGTTGTATCATTCAGCAAAAGTGACAGCAGTTGGGGAATAGGGCTGGGAGGGAATACGAGTCTAATTTTAGACATACTGAGTGTTTAGTAGTTAACAGGCTAGAAAGTTCAGATGAAATATTTATACAGGATTATCTGTTGGCAACATTCAAAACTGAACCAGTATTTTGTTTTTTGATGTTAAGTTTGTCTATCAAATAATCACTAAAAGTATAATCTTAACACTACAGCATCATGGTACCTTGACCTAGGGGACTCAGTGATAGGCTGAGACTTGTCAGGCTTAGAAACTAATCCTAGGCTGGGCGTGGTGGCTCACGCCTGTAATCCTAGCACTCTGGGAGGCTGATCACATGAGGTCAGGAGTTTGAGACCAGCCTGAGCAAGAGCAAGACCCCGTCTCTAGTAAAATAGAAAAAATTAAAAAAAAAACAAAAACACACACACACACACACACACACACACAAAAATAAAATAAAATAAAATAGAAAAAATTAGCTGGACGTGGCGGCATGCACATGTAGTCCCAGCTACTCAGGAGGCTAAGGCAGGAGGATCACTTGAGCCCAGGAGTTTGAGGTTCCTGTGAGCTAGGCTGATGCCATGGCACTCTAGCCCAGGCAACAGAGTAAGACTCTGTCTCTAAATAAGTAGATAGATAGATAAATAAATAAATTCGCTTAGAATATATTTTATTTAATAAGTTAAAATTCTTTTGGCACACTATTAAATGAAAAACTCCTTTCAAGAAAAAAAGAACTACCTTATATTTGACATTTAATGTTCTTGGTCTCTGCTATGTCTATACAACATGTTGAGTACAGTATGGTGTCCACGAGTGCCCTGTGTGAGTACACACGTGCATTCCTTTCAGGAGTGGGTACTGATTCCAGACTACAGATGCCTATTACTAGTTAGGCTTCTGAGCTTGCAATCATATGGAATGTATGAAGAGTGAAATAAAATCAAAACCTTATTTTTGTGCAGTTTTGAAGTTTATATTTAGAACTGACCACCTCCCCGCCACGTGGAGAGCTGTACAGTATGTAAATCTGCCTTTACCTTGGATTGATTGGCACAGTGTTTTTGCATCTGTGGGACCAACTTTTTTGTTCAGTAGTTTGAACTGTTACATATAAACTGTACAATCTGTAAAGTTTTTATAGAATAAATATTCAGCTATGAAAACTGGTTAAATAAACTAATATTTCTTAACACCAAAAAACAAACAAACAAGAAAACTAATCCTGACTACAACCCTTAAAGAATGATCCTGAGTAGGTCTAAGTCAATTTACTTCTGAGTAAAATCATAACATGATGACGGCCTTTCTTTAACAATGGTTAAGTGGAAGGAACAACATTAATAAGCATAGGGAGGTGCTCAATATTTTACCAATAAACTTCCGGTGACAAATAATTGTTTCATCGTTAATGAAACCAATTGACGACGATTTGACAACTGTGGGCAGCGTCTGTAGAAACCTCTCCCCCTAAAGACAATAAACGTGTGCTCCAAATTGATTTTTGACCACAAATGCCACTGTCTGAGCCTTTCCTCAGCTTTTCTCACGGATTCCCTTCCCCCCTCACCTCCAGTGAGCTGTGTAGAGCAATGAGGAAGCTCTGCTGGCTGAATAAATAGTAGCCATAAAGAGCTGGGGGTGGGGGCAGGGTGGTAAACAGGAACCATAAAAGCAAAAAGGAAAGTGGGTAAACCTTGTGTATTTCTTCTCTTTTAGTTCTAGCCAAAAAGCATGACCTTAGCTTTGTCTCCTCCTTCAAAACATTGGTATTTTTCATCCCAAGTACCCTGGCCTTCCTCCCTGCTGCTCCCTTCCATTCTAGCATCCCCTTTTTGCTGTAAACCTGGGCTTGCTCAAGCAATCTAAGTACTGTGCTCAAGTGCTGTTTTTACTGCTCCTGATATTACCTAATTTCCTGACCACAAAATTAAACTTCTACAAATATGTGCTTTTTGACACCAGTGTACCTCCATGCATGAAAACACCTTTATCCAGTCCTTAAGAGAATTTGGTGGTAAAAATTTACTACTGACAGTTTAGCATGTGCTTTGAGAATGAAGACAAAATCTGAGTTTTCACTCCGCTCCTAACGATGTCCTCCAATCCTCAATGTTTTCTCCAGGTTTCAACTCTTTCTGGTTTTTCCCAGTTTCCATGTTATTTTCTGGTTTTCTTAAATCTTTTAGTAGTTTAAATGTTTAAGTCATTATACTTTTCTATTTTTTTCTTTTTCTTTTTTTGTTTCCATACTAAGCAAGTGGATATACTTTTCTAATATTTGAAAACATCTCCATGGGCTGGGCACTGTGGCTTATACCTGTAATCTTAGCACTCTGGGAGACCAAGGCTGGAGGATCACTTGAGCTCGGGAGTTCGAGACCAGCCTGAACAAGAGGGAGACCCCATCTTTACTAAAAATAGAAAAATTAGCTGGGTGTGGTGGTGTGTGCCTGTAGTCCCAGCTACTTGGGAGGCTGAAGCAGAAGGATTGCTTGAGCCCAGAAGTTTGAGGTTGCTGTGAGCTAGGCTGACACCACAGCACTCTAGCCTGGGCAACAGAGTGAGGCTCTATCTCAAAAGATAAAGCAAAACAAACAAAAAATCTCCATGTTGGGAGATGGATGGTGTGAAAGGTGTAAGAGTGAAAGGGGAGAAAAATAGTACATAATACAAATCCTAACCTAGTTTTATACAAGCTCTGGGAGAGTGAGGGCCATGTGCGCTTACCACTCCATATACTGGGAGTGCTGTACCTGACAAAATCATGCTTCTGTGATGAATCTAGGTTAATTGTGTGTGTTCTTTAAATAGACTGGGTGCGGTGGGTGGCTCATGCCTGTAATCCTGGTACTCTGGGAGGCCGAGGTGGGCGGATCGTTTGAGGTCAGGAGTTCGAGACCAGCCTGAGCAAGAGCAAGACCCTGTCTCTACTGAAAAAAATAGAAAGAAATTAGCTAGACAACTAAAAAATATATATATATATATACACATATATATACACACACACATATACATATAAAAAATTAGCCGGGCATGGTGGCACATGCTTGTAGTTCCAGCTACTCAGGAGTAGTTCCAGCTACTCAGGACGCTGAGGCACGAGGGTCACTTGAGCCCAGGAGTTTGAGGTTGCTGTGAGTTAGGCTGATGCCACGGCACTCTAGCCCAGGCAACAGAGTGAGACGCTGTCTCAAAAAAAAAAAAAAAGAAAATTAAATGAAGGGAGTTTATCAGAGCATTCACCATGGAAGTCAGTCTGAAATAACTCAAGTAGTTGTATCTTCAGGCTTGAGTAAAAGGCCTACAGGACGGTTTGGATTCTCAGCTTAAGTCCATCCAGCGCACAGAGCAAGTGCCATTTGTTGACATTTTCTTTAGAGTTATGAAAATGAAAAATCAGATTTACACATTTTTAACAGCAATGCCCTCAAAATCAATGCACTTGATGAATATCTGTTGAATGAATGGGACTGTTCACTTTATAAAAACAGACAATTTTTTTTCTATAAATAAATATGGAAGACGCTCCATCATTTTTATATTTCTCTCTCTGTAAAAACCCAAATACTCCAATTAAATTTATTTCCTTGTGAACTCTAAATTTCAGTTGAAAGAAATTCCTAACCTTATCTTAGAAGGAAAGAATTTATAAAATAGTCGTAAGTGGCTTAAATCACTCCTTCCCATGTTTGGAACCTAATTTCCCTAACACCTCATTTATGAAAGAGTAAGTGGTTTTCAGCCTTGAGCAATGAATGTTTGCCTAATATACGCAGTAAGTCAGAGAGAGAACAAGAGAAAGAAATGTGAGAGACAGAGAGAGAGCAGGCAAAAGATGTGAGAGAAACAGAAAAAAATTATAATTGAAACTTAATCTATTCAGATTGGATTTAGCTAATAATTCCCTGATTCTGATCCTTACCTCATGTTTCTCTGTTAGGTCCACTGAGCTAATCTCTCTCTCTCTGTGGACCTTGGCATTGCACTTCCCTTCTTCGAAAGGGCTCTCAGCAAATTGATATTTGGTTTTTGGTATTTTCTAAGAAAATAACTGATTCATGACTGAAACAACCTCCAGGCAGCACAATTATAAGTAGGTGTTTTAGCCTTGGCTCTCTCTAGAGATCGGAGCCTAAGACCTGCTGAAAGGAGGATTACTTTGGGAGTGCTCCCAGGGAACAGGAGTGAGGGGCTGGGAGAGTGGAAGGGGCAGAGGGAAAGCCAATTCAAGGGGCATTCTTTTCTTTCTTTTTTTTTTTTTGAGACAGAATCTCACTCTGTTGCCCAGGCTAGAGTGCTGTGGCGTCAGCCTTGCTCACAGCAACCTCAAACTCCTGGGCTCAAGCAATCCTCCTGCCTCAGCCTCCCGAGTAGCTGGGACTACAGGCATGCGCCACCATGCCCGGCTAATTTTTTCTATATATGTTTTTAGTTGTCCAATTAATT
>CAUYRT010012234.1:0-10337 GCA_963574885.1 Lepilemur ruficaudatus | reverse complement strand
CGGGCATGGTGGCACATGCCTGTAGTCCCAGCTACTCGGGAGGCTGAGGCAGAAGGATTGCTTGAGCCCAGGAGTTTGAGGTTGCTGTGAGCTAGGCTGATGCCACGGCACTCTACAGCCCGGGCAACAGAGTGAGACTCTTGTCTCAAAAAAAATAAAATAAAATACAAAGAGAGCTTCTGCCAGAGGCGACAATCAAGCTGATCCCATAAAAAGTGACAGAACAAAAGGAACTGATATGCAAAGAGATTAAGGGATCAGAAAGCATCACTTTTTAGAGTAAGGGTCTGGAAAGTCACCTATCAGGAACTCTCCCTGTCAAACTTAACTATCAAGAGTGGCTCACGCCTGTAATCTTAGCACTCTGGGAGGCCAAGGTGTGAGGATTGCTCAAGGTCAGGAGTGCAAAACCAGCCTGAGGAAGAGCGAGACCCCGTCTCTACTAAAAATAGAAAGAAATTAATTGGACAACTAAAAATATAAAAAAAAAAATTAGCCGGGCATGGTGATGCATGCCTGTAGTCCCAGCTACTCAGGAGGCTGAGGCAGGAGGATCGCTTGAGCCTAGGAGTTTGAGGTTGCTATGAGCTAGGCTGATGCCACGGCACTCACTCTAGCCCAGGCAAGGGAGTGAGACTCTGTCTCAAAAAAAAAAAAAAAGAAGAAAAAAAAAGAGTCTTGGCAGTTAAAGTCATAACTTCTAACTTATTAGTTTTAATTTATAACAATTCTCCTATCTAACAAATATTTCACCTATCAGAAGGTGAAAGAGAATTCAATCCAGTATACAGGGGTGGGAAACCTGCGGTCTTAAGGCCACATGTGGACTTCTAAGTGTCCTTAAGTACAGCCTTTTGACAGAATCCAAATTTTAATAAAATAAATCCTTTCATTAAAAGGGGTGTAGCAGAGAAAGATGAAACTTTTCTTGTCTCCTTTGGTGCTTAAAAAAAAAATCTTAAAATCAGAAGGCTGCAGGTTCCCCATTCCCAGAAGGGTTGCAACAACAAAAAAACGTGGAAAAAATACATTCTGAAGAAATAGGAGTTTTTATTGTTTTCTCTAAGTAATGTCAGTAATAGGAAAAAATGAGATTTACTGAAGTAACTAAATGACCTATTTACTGAGTGATAACCGGATATTTAAAAACCATTGGCATTTCCTGAATCTATTCCTATTTTTTCATTTCTATTCCCCTTTGGCCATATTTCACATAGCTTTGAACACTACGAGAACTATATTCCAATGTCTAAAGTTCAAAAATTCATAAACAAAGCTGTTGAAAAGATTACAAAACACAGTAATTTTTGCAATTACCAGAGATTTTTACCTGTGCAGGTGTGTCTGTTTCATTGATTGGCTGCCCATCAAATCGGAATCTGATCTGCCTCATTGACAAACCCTAAACATGAGAGTTTAAAATAAATAGCATGTAAAGAAACAGTAAGCATTCTATTTAGATAAAATTATATGCATGTTTAGTCATGAATATATTTAAAAAAATCTAAATAAGCAATCAACATGCTAATATTTCCATATGGGAAAAAAGATTTGGGGTGATTCTTTCTTTAAACCATATTATGTCATACTATTGGAAGTCTGTAATAGATAAACGTTTAAGGGTTCTAAAATGGGGGCCGGACACTATCATGCTCAATGAAAGCTGGGCCAAGCATGGTGGCTCACACCTCTAACCCAGCACCTAGACCAAAGAGGGAAGACTGCTTGAGGGATTAGAGATCAACTGGGCAACATAGTGAGACCCCTGTCTCTAAAGACTTTTTAATTAGCTGGGTGAAGTGGCATGTGTCTGTAGTCCCAGCTTCTTGGGAGCCTAAGGCAAGAGGATTGCCCGAGCCCAGGAGTTCCAGACTGCAGGGAACTATGGACGCACCACTGCACTCCAGCTTGGGCAACAGAGCAAGACTCCATCTCTAAAAAAAGAAAGAAAATTGGAAATCACCTAGAAAGGTGTTAATGATTAAAAATAAAACTTTGCCTAAAAGCATCTTACCTTCACTTCTACTCAAGTAGTTCCTACCACTATGCAAACAAATGCCTTCCACACAGCACAATGCTAGGCATTCCACAGGCACTGAACAAGTTCTTATCCTTGAGCTGTGAAGACATTTCCACCAGAAGACAGGCAATAGCAGTCCTTAAAATCACCCACAAGGCCACAATCTAAACTCATAAAATTCCTAGAATAGCTCAAAAGTACCTGCTTTTTAATTTTCTTCTTAGTACTTACCCTAACCTGTAATTATTTGTCAATGTCTCACTAGAAAACAAGCTCCAGGAGTGACAGGAATCTATACTGTCCTGGTTACACTGCATCTCTCGGGCATGGTAGATGCTACTCAACAAGAATAGATGGAATAAAATACATGAAAAACAATATCTATTAAACCATACTTTGTTTCTATAAATAAATCAAAAACTACTAAGAAGCTAGGAAGAAGGCTTTTTTTTTTTTTGAGACAGAGTCTCACTCTGTTACCCAGACTAGAGTGCCGTGACACCGGCCTAGCTTACAGCAACTTCAAACTCCTGGGCTCAAGCAATTCTTCTGCCTCAGCCTCCAAGTAGCTGGGACTACAGGTATGTGCCATGATGCCCAGCTAATTTTTTTTTCTATATTATTTTTATTTGTCCAGTTAATTTCTTTCCATTTTTGGTAGAGACGGGGTCTCGCTCTTGCTCAGGCTGGTCTCAAACTCCCGAGCTCAAATGATCCTCCCACCTCAGCCTCCCAGAGTGCTAGGATTACAGGCATGAGCCACCACACCCAGCCAGAAGCTGAGAAGTTTTATTACAACAAAATTTAAAACTGTATTAGAGTTTAGTGTCAAGATATTTTTATATGCATGTAGGAAGGAGATAAATCAGCCTAAACATGCCCCTTCTGCAAAACTGACTGCAGTGTTTTACTTATCAAGCATCACTTACCTGACAAAGGGGTGAGGAAAGGGGAAGAGAAGCACAGAAGCAAAGCTATTGGTAACAACAGCCAAAGGAAGACAAGATAGGAAAATAAAGTGTCTTTTGAGTTATGTTGTGAGTAAATTAACTAAAAAAGTAGCTGTCTAGGAAACATCTAATAAAAACTCACTCCTGTATCATGCCCACATTACAAGCTATAATTATTACATAAACTCCCTTAAACATCAATTGATATTTAAGAGAAAATTAAATTGAGTTCCCAGGACTAAAAATATTGAAACAAAGTATTCGATGAACACTTTTATAAGATCTGTATTCCTTTAACAAGTATTCCCTCAATCTGTGTTGAAAACTATTCACATTGGTGTGGTGGCTTACGCCTGTAATCTTGGCACTCTGAGAGGCCAAGGTGGGAGGATCGTTTGACCTCAGGAGTTTGAGACCAGCCTGAGCAAGAGTAAGACCCTGTCTGCACTAAAAAAAATAGAAAGAAATTAGCTGGACAACTAAAAAATATATATATGTAAGAAAAAATTAGCTGGGCATGGTGGCGCATGCCTGTAGTCCCAGTTACTCGGGAGGTTGAGGCAGGAGGATAGCTTGAGTCCAGGAGTTTGAGGTTGCTATAAACTAGGCTGATATCACGGCACTCTAGCCTGGGCAACAGAGCCAGACTCTGTCTGGAAAAAAAAAAACTATTCACATCATAAATACAAGGGAGACCATATTGCTTTCCTTTAAAATGCTAGTCCAGTGTTTGACACATACCACTTTTACACTGTGCCTTATCTTGCTTGAGGAATACAAACAATACGCCACCAGGCAGGCGATACCCATAACCTTAATTCATTGTTCACAATGACATTCAAACTTAATTTGTAACTACTCAAAGCAACCAAGAATTGAATACCAAGCCATTAATTGCAAAGTATTATATTATATATTTGCAAACGCTCCACTGAAGACTCCTTACTTCAACCAAACACTAAGCACCTTCTATATGCTAGGTTTTCTTTACTACATCCAATGGTAAGGTCCATGATGTGGCCATGCAAAGGTTGGTGGGAGGTGGGTGGCTAGGGGCGGGGAAGCAGGGTCAGAGTTACAGAATATAAGCAAATTGTATTCCTTTATTGCCACCTGTATTTTGGAGGACAGAAATGTGCACAGAATGACTAGAAAAGATACAGTGAGAATTCTGAACACCTCCACATGAAATATGCTCCTATTAAGCCCCTTATCGTTGCCAATTTCCTACAGCTTTGTTTTCTTGGATTAATTCAACTTCTGCTTATGTTTCTCCTTATCAATAAAAGCTGTTTAAACCTTCACTCTGTATTCACTAGAATACAAGTCCAAAGGAAACTTGCCTTTAAGATTCCATAAGCCAGTATTTATTTGGACTCCCCCCTTCTGTATCAATCTCATCACTGAGCTAGCTATGCCCTGAGAGAGCTATGTGAGATCTCTCTTTGGGTCCCTGTTTCTCCAGTTCACAAAAATGAATCAGACTAAATCAGTGACTCTATTCTCTGAAACCACCTGACATTCCATGATATAATCTGTTGGAGTAAATCCACACCAGAATGGAACAGCATGCACTCAGTTAGCAGAAGGCTAAGTGGCAAACTCTACTTCACATAGTTGAAAAACTTATTTACAAGCCAACCTCTGGAATTATCAGTTTGAATGTTCTCTATCATTGTACAAGCATTTATTGAACATGTTCTATGTAGAATACTGGTATAGGCTCTAGAAAACAGTGAAAAAGTCCCTATCCTCATAAAAAAAAAAAAAAAGAAGCAAGCAATCACAGCCCAATTATGACACTTGAATTCCCTCTTCCTTAGATTGAGAGAAATCATTTGAAAAGCAACCAGGGATCCTGTTACTCAGAACTCTCAGGTTATTCCCAATTTAAAAGGAAAATGGGAGTATCTTTCCAAGCTCTTCCTATATCTGATCTTCAAATCCTATTTACGTACAAACACGTAAGTAGAATTTAATTTTTTTACAGACTACCAGTGTTTGTTTCCTTTAGTCTAAATTAAGGAGTGATCCTAACAAGCTTAGTCAAATATTATCCCAATCTTAAACCTACTAACTAGGAAAATTCAAGGAAAACTTTATTTACCCTGGGTAATACACTAACTTAATTTTAACACAGCAGGAAAATGCAAACATTTGACTGACCTGGTAACTCTCAACCTCATAGGAAAATCTCCTCTAAAGATAATCTGGAATACAAAGAATATGCTATGTGTTGTTTTTCTGGCACCTAGTATAATCCCCCAGCACATGGTAGGCATCTGGTAAATATCAGATGAATAAAAAGCTCCTTTGGAATCCCTACCAGTAACATGGGAAGTCTTAAAAAAAAAAAAAAAGACCATTTTAGGATGGATAAGGGATATCAACAGATATGTATAATAAAATGTAAATGGTTGAATCTAGGTGGCAGGCATATGAGTATTCACTGTAAAATTCTTTCCACTTTGCTCCATGTTTGAAAGTTTTCATAGTAAGTGTTGAAAAATATGACAATTTAAAAGCTAAAATTTTGTAGTAACTATATAAAAGTTAAATAGGATGCAGGGAATATTGTTCAAAACCACCAAATTGAAGCATGAATTTGTACTTTTTATGAGGTTTTGCTAAAGTAAATTCTATAAAATAATTACCTTTCAAAATTCCCCTAACCTGAAGGGGCACTGGTGTTCATATGCGAATGACGCCTGTGCACAAATTTTTTAGCGCAATTTAAAAGTCTGTATTTCCTCTTGGGGGATTTCACCAAATGCTTCAAATAAGAGTATTTTAAAGGTAGTGTCTTTATAAGGAACTGTTAAGGCTTACATATGAAGAAAAAGAATTAGAAGCACTGTATTCTGATACGTTATAAATAAATTAGGCATAAAAATAAAGCTTCAAACACTCAAAGAGAAATTTATGACTTCACTGTTTCTTTCTAACACCCTTAGGGATCATGTAGAAAACACATGCAACAACTGAAATTCATTTTCTAACTTGCATAGGTTTAAACCTTGTTCAATTTGAGCCTATTTTTTAGGACAATTTACAATGTAGATAAGTTCTTCTAGCCTAAACAAATGATTTCCTCAACTTTTATATGTTACACATTCAGGGTAGAGTAAGAAAAATATTTCTGCTGCTAGGTTATTGTTGTTTTAACTGTTCTAGGTACCAGTTTTTGTTTTACTTGTAAAGTCATCTTTAAAGCTGCCCTTTTGTCGTGTTACAGATCCAACATCACAAAAAGAAGCTCCCTTGTCTTAGTAAAAGCTTGCATTTACCTCCCAACATCTGTTCAAACCAAGAGAGCAGAATTTTCTACTTCCTCTTCTCAATGTCTACAGACTATTTTTCTGAGTAAAATGCAAATGTCCTATAATATAGCAATATTTATGCTTGGCTGAGTGGGGTTAAATTTTTCTGACCTTTACTATTAGCGTAAAAAACCAAATATCACAATGTACACACTTCAGGAAATTTGCAATGTCCTTAAACTCACATTTTATTTTATTTTCAAATTGGTTAAAATACTCAAATGTTCTGACACAAGAAAAATTTTAAATGAATCAAAAAAGAACCTGAGGAGAAATTTTACCAAGTTCACTCATTTTCTTGTAAACATAAACTTACATTCCCTTGGGGGAAAAAAGAAGTGTTGCAAATATAATTTGATGCATTTCTGGCACAGGTCTAGAATCATATGTAATACTAAGCAAACACCATACTAAGGGTTCTCGTAAAGAATCAACACACCAAGTAATGATAAAACTTATATGCCAAGTATACGTCCACATTCATCCTACCAAAAATAGTCATTGTAATGTTGTGCTAGTTTGTTGTCAAGAAAATAAGATTTTTTAAAAATAGTTTTATTCAGTCGCTGCACATATCAATTCCTCACCTGTCGTTCACAATAAGCTTTCATTAGTTTACTAAGTGGTGTATGCCTCTTAATCTTAAACTGCACCACAGAGCCATCCTGTCCCGCCACCTTCAAATTAATGTGATCGTTGTTCTCAGTCTTGACTCCTTCCTGTTGAAAGAAAAATAAAAATATAATTTGGAAAATGTGAAAAAAAAAAACACCTTTTAAAGCAACAGCCCAAGTTGCTTCAGAAATCAACAGGTTTCTCATTCTGTATGATAAAACAGTGTACAGTTGTTTCCAGCTGCTGAAATCAATCTGAAAGATGAGAAATCCTGCACTAACAGTATTAGATAGCTGAACAGAAACAGAAAAGACTCCCTGCAACACTACGCTAGCAATATTTTTTTTTGAGACAAGTCCTCCCTCCATTGCCCAGCCTGGAGTGATCATAGCTCACCCCAACCTCAAACTCCTGGGTTCAACTTATCCTTGTACCTCAACCTCCCGAGTAGCTGAGACTACAAGTGTGTTGCCACGCCTGGCTACTTTTGTTAGTGTGTTTTTTGCAGAGACCAGTTTTTGCCCAGGCTGGCCTCCAATTCCTTGCCTCAAGCAATCCTCCCACCTCGGCCTCCCAAAGTGCTAACATTACAGCGTGAGCCACCATGCCCGGCCAAATTTTTAAAGATAGGTCCCACTCAATTTATTACGTTCTCTTTAAAGTTGAATTTTCTAAAATGTCATATATTACTTCTAAAATACATTTCTCCCCCAAAAGCATCCTTTCTTTATCCAAAGTGCTTTAAGTACAAGTGATGAATGAGAACGCAGGAGAATAAAAATAAGTCTAGAGCTTGCAATTCAAAACTCATTACTATTCTAGTTAAGAAGTTACCAAACTCAGATTAATGACTTAAACCCAATCCCATTTTTTAAAAAAAAAAAACTTCAATTGAGGAATATCCTCTGATTCTCAGAATCACGATTAATGTTTGCCTCTACTAACAGCTTCATTTTTGTTTGTTTTCCGTGAAGAGCTCTCATTCTCCCCTCCCCTTTGTTGTCACGGATCAAATACACAGTTTGATTCTAAGTCTTCCCTGCAGATTTCGACCCAACCCGAAGTTCTCCAAAACCAAGCGTTACAAGCAAGGAATTATGCAGCCCCTAAGTCATCTCGGAAAGCAAAGGCTCGGCGGAGGGATGTCACTAAACAAACCAAAAGAAGCAAGTCTCGGGTGTCCTGGTGATGTGTCCCCTAGTCCTCACGGCAGGTCTCCCTCATGAGCCGCATCCAAAGTTAAGCCCCGCAAAGTCTCTCTGCCCGTACCTGCGCCTCCAGCTTCAGAACCCACAGTCTTCGCAGGGGAGGGGGTTCGTTGGCACCCGCGCAAAAGCCGCCGCCCCTCCCCCCTCGGGCCCCTGAGGCCACCAAAGTGGGAAACACTCCCCGGGAATCCCCGGACCTCCCGGCCGGACGACGGCCGGCGGGCACCCGGCTCCCGACCATCAGCAGCCCATTGATTCGCCCCGGGCCCTCACCGGGCCGCCGTGGCCCGGGTCCCCAGACACGCGCGGCCCCCGCCCTGAGGAGTGAGGCGCCAGGCTGAGGGGACTCCCCGCCAGCGCGGAGGCGGCAACACCCGGCGCGGGGTCCGCGGAGGCTGTGGACCCCGCGCGCCCTAACGCCTCTCCACGCGCGCCCGGCCGGCGGGGCCGAGACGCCCCGCTCCGGGCTGGTGGGCCCGCAGGCGTCTGCGATCCGCCCGCCCAACTCGCGCTCCGCGCGCACTCGGAGGCCGCTGGGGGCGGGGGAGGGCGGCGGGGCCTCCTCCGGCGCGGGAGGGAGGAAGAGAGGGAGGGAGGAAAATGGCGCGGAGCGCCCGGGCCTGAGCCGCGGCCGCCCCGTGGGGGGCCCGGGAAGGCGCGGGCAGCCCGCGGGGGCCGGGGCCGGACCCCGGCCCGCGCTGTGACCCCGGCAGCAAGGCGAGGCGAGGAGGCCGGCGCCGAACTCACTTTGGGCTTTTCGTCGGCCATGGCGAGCGCCGGAGTCTCCTCAGCTGCCGCTTCACAAAAGAGGTACCAGGTCCGCACCGAACGAGCACACAAGCACCACCAGGAGCGGCAGAAGAAGGAGGCGGCAGCGGTGGACGAGGGAGAGGGCGCGCGCACGTCGTGCGCTCCCTCCCCCCACCCTGCGTGCGCGAGCACGAGCCGCCGGGGCCTCCCATTGGCTGCAGCCTCGCGGGAGCGCGCAACGCTTACATAACCACCCCCATCCCCCGCCCCGCGCCACCGCGGCCTGGGCCGGGCGTCCGCCAGGCCGGCGGGAAGAGGCGCGGACACGCGCGCCCGGCCTGCCGCGGGGGCGCGCCTGGCTCTGGGCGGGGCTGTATTGTCCTCCTTCTGTGGTGGAGCATAATCAAAATGGCTTCCAGCTGGTCTTTAGTGGGGACGAGGAGGCTCCAGACCTTAGACGTGAGCCATAGGCCAGAAACGGCAGACTGATTAGATGAGGACGGGGGAGCCTAAATCAAAGCTCCAGCATGAAGTTCTGGAAAAAACCCTCTTGTTCAGTGGACCAAGCGTTTTGCAAACGCAGCCCTCCCCATGGCTAGAGGGACATCACACTTCCTGTCAGCCTCATCCTTTAAAGATTCACCCTCAACCGGCTTCCCACCGGGCTCTTGCCTCAAGTGCTGTGACTACTTCCTTGCTGGTAAGCCTAGACTTTGACTAGCTGAGGAAAAACGTTCATTTATTCATTCAACGACCTCCTTACTCATGGCCTTCTTTCAACTTCCAAGAAGAAACAGAATCCGTCAGCAAGAAATACCAAACATCAAGCTTCCAAACCAATCAGTCCCTTCCTCCTTCCATCCAGTTAAAAAAAGAGAAGTAGATCCCTCCTGTACGAATAAAAACCCCGAAATCTGTGCGGTGGGTCTCGTCACACTCCTATCCGTGGGCTTTATTATTGCTTCTCTACCTGCATTTCCTTCCACTTCTCCATTAGCATTAAAAAAAAAAAGACTATTAACTTGCCACCCTGTCTCTCTCCATTCTTGGCCAAACAGATTGAAAAAAAAAAATGTCCACGCCAGCTGCCTCCGCCCCCTCCCCTCCCACTCACTCCTCAATCCACTGCAATCTGCTCTGTCCCCAAAGCTCCACCGAAACTGCTCTCCACAAGGTCACACAGACTTCTTTGCTGAATCCAGCATGCCTCCCGGCTTGTCCCTCCTTCTCAACTCTGGGTCTTTGCAGGACATGGATTTTCCTCTCACCTCTGGCCTGTCCTTAGTTCTCTCTGCAATTTTTTCTCCCTCAGTCCTTCCCTTAACCAGTCACTAGGGTTTAGCTCTAGACCCTTTTCTTTTCTTTTCTTTCTTTTTTTTTTTTTTTTTTGAGTCAGAGTCTCACTCTGTTGCCCGGGCTAGAGTGCCCTGGCGCCAGCCTAGCTCACAGCAACTTCAAACTCCTGGGCTCAAGC
>CAUYRT010012232.1:0-55184 GCA_963574885.1 Lepilemur ruficaudatus | reverse complement strand
AGGGAGGGGAAGGGAGAGAACGGGAGGGGAGGGGTTTGGGTGGGGAAGGGAGGGGACGGGAGGGGACGGGAGGGGAGGGGAGAGGAGGGAAGGGGAAGGGAGGGGAAAGGAGGGGAAGGGTGGGGAAAGGAGGGAAAGGGTGGGGTGGGGAAGGGAAGGGAAGGGTTAGGGTGGGGAAGGGAGGGGAAGGGAAGGAAAGAGAAGGGAGGAGAATCTCTACCAAGTAAGGGAACTCGTATGAGTCTCAGAAGGAGGAAAAGAAAGTGCACACAAAAGTGAATGGTGATTTCTTGCCAGTGCAAGATGCGCAGATGATAAGACATGACCACACTGGGTCCATATGGGGCAGAGGACAGGGCATCGCTAATTCATTGGGTATTATGGAGAAGTGGAGAAGGGAAGAGAAGGGAAGGGAAGGGAAGAGAAGAGAAGAGAAGAGAAGAGATGAAGAGAGACAAACCAAATTTTCCATACAATTCTACTTCATACCTGAATTTTTCTACATAGGCCCAAATCTACCTGAAGCCTCCTTTGGAGAGTCTGTGACAATAGAGAGCTGTTTCAGCAGACACGTCGCAATGTTCTTTCTTTCCATTTTGTGTTGAAATTGAATATGCTGTTTTCATCCTGTGGCTGTTTAATGGTTTGTCTACAATCGCCTCCCAGCGACTGTGTGGCTTCCCTATATGCTTGTTTTAACATTTGTTGTGTAGAATTCTATCTTAAAAGGTCAAATCAAGTTCTTTTTGGCTGGCACTTTGAACTGCGGGAAATAAATCTACTGACATGATACCCAATGAATTAGTGATGCCCTGTCCTCTGCCCCACGTGGACCCAGTGTGGTCATGTTTTCTTATCATCTGTGCATCTTGCACTGGCAAGAAATCACCATTCACTTTTGTGTCCACTTTCTTTTCCTCCTTCTGAGACTCATACACGTTCCCTTACTCGGTAGAGACTCTCCTTCTTTCCACGCCAAGCCATGGTCAGCTTGACCCCCCATCTTGCTTTCTTTAATGCTAGGTCTCTGCAGTTGGCTGCTCGAAAGTTTTATGCTTTTGAATCTGATTCTCAGTCATCCTAAAAGTTCGTTGTTTCCACACAGCTGTTTAATTTCAACTTTGCTGCTTTCAATGCTCCTTTTTATTTCCCAAGTTATCTTTCACACATGCGACTGCCTTGGCTTGGTCCCTCCTCAGGAGTAATAACTGAGTTAAGGTTTAATCCAAAAGAAGCAGCACCTAAGAGTGGAATTCAGACAGTCTGGGATACGAAACCTGGTTCTGCTACACATGAGCTGCGTGACCTTAAAAGGTTCAGAGCAAGAACATCTTTTTTAGTAGAACAACAACAAAATTCGGATAATTATACAGACTTGTGGGTTTACTGAATTTAACGTAATTTTCTCTGAACTTCTCATGCATTGTTTCCCTCTGAATATGTACTCTACACCCCTCCCTCATTTAATTATATCTATCACTCCCTTTCTGCACTGCTCTGTACCACTCAAGTTTTCTAGAACCACATGGGCACCATTTTATTGCAATTATTTCTCGAGACAGAACAGATCGTGAATTCTGGAACTATGTATACACTTGGGTATAAATCCTGGCTCTAAACTGTTGAATATCCTTTGTAGTTTCCTTGGACTCTCTACGCCTCGGTTTCCTCATCTATAAAATGAGGACTGTAATAGCAGTGACATTATAGGCCTATTGTAAGAATAAATTATTCAATTCATGCAAAGGACTTAAAACAGTGTCAGACACACAGTAATTGCTAAGTAAACACTGTGACTTCCACTAAACTGTGTCCCGTTTGATGGCAACACTTCAGTTCCAATCATTCATTTTTCCTTAGAAGTGAGCGTATTACCTTGAATACGGTAAGTGCTCAATTACTGTTTAATGAATTGGATTATATTGAGTGAAAGCATCCAGAATGCTTTCAGGTTCAATTTAAGGCACTTGACATGTATTTGTTTTCCTTGTGACAAGTTTTAATAATTCCTCTGTAGGATGAATGAGCACTGTTATCCTAATTGGAAGAAAGTTTGTCTCAGAAAAGTTGTGTGTATGTAGCAGTGCCATTAACCGGAATTCAGCCATACAGAAACCCAGGTGTTGTCAATGTCAGGCGAAGACACGTTGCTTTTCAAAGTGACCGCGGGTCTTGAGTCCCACAACTTCCAAGTCTTACATCCTGGCCAATGGCAAAGATTTCTTATCCTTGAAGATGTTTGTGATTTATTCTGGCTTGTGAGCCAAGGCATGCGGTGGCTGGCAGTCCAAAGTGTGTCTGACAGCAGCAACAATCAAAGACCACTTGAAGTTCCAATCTATTTCTAACTCGAAGACTAATTAAATACATTTGAATCGAAAGAAATAAGCCCTTAACACACAAATGGAAAACTACTTGTTTTTATTCCTCCCCAACCGTTTAGAAGAAACTTTTAAAAACTCAAAGAACTGCATTAACCACTCTCCGCAGTAATCACTCTCCATGATGTCTATCATAGCCAGATTCAATAATTTATTATTATTATTGATAATCATAAAATTGCACCCTTGTAGTCCAACTGTTACTTTCCTAGATAACAAACTCCCACCCTGCTTCCTGGTATTGCAAGAAGGCTTAGTAAAAATTTTCTAAAACCAAAATCAGGTATTTATTTTAAAAGCTTCCTTAAATCTTGACTTCTGTCTTGTAAAAAAAAAAAGGGGGAGGAAGGAGAGGATGAAGAAAAAGATGGTTTGAAAAAGGGAAGGTTGAGTAAACCATTAAGGAGTGGTTACAGGTGCTGCGTTTGAACAGTCTACTTGCAGTGGTTTATTAACAATAAATTTGTTTCTTGATTAGTACCATATGATTTTTAGGAAGTGTGAATTTTAACCGTATTGCTATTCTAATAGAAAAAAAGAAGAACAAATGGGTAAGGAAAATAAGCTTATGTTAGGAAAAGCTTTTTGGTACAACAGCTCTTCCCATGGTGTTTTGCGTTGGTGACTGTATTTGGGTTTGATTGAGCAGCAAGCCACAGAGCAGACAGATGTTGACCTTTGGGACAAGGGGTTACTAAGCCTTCCTGAACGTCATAAGGCTGTGAGTTCAAAGTGCATTCTCTAGTATGGTTCATGCTAGTTTAAAATGAAAACTTCTGAAGAAAGGTCATACCAGTACAGCAACTGGGAATGACTGGAACTCACACGGCACACTGTCAAATGGTCAGAAAACTCAGTGGTGCCCAAACGTCCAGGCCAACCTCAGGATGAGGAGCTGTGGGTTTTGCAGAGAGGTCCCGCAGTGCCACGGTATTGCAGGAACTACCTGCCGAGACCTGCACTCATGCACTGTGAAGGTTCTTGGCACCTTATGTGGCTTCTTAGAGAAACGTGCCTGGTTTTTTTCAGTGTCTTAGCCAGGAGGTTGTTTTAAATGACAAACAGGTTGGCATAATAAAACCGGTCTGAAATACACTTTAGATCTCAGAGAAACTTCATTCTAGTAGTTCTGTGCCCTTTAATTAAGAAAACACGAGCTGTAACATCATCTAGGGCTTATAACACAACTTCATATTTGCTTGAATCCAGACCTAGTAGTTCATATGCTTTGTGGTACTGCTGTTTCTTTAGGTAATTATAAATGTAGAAACATTGCAACGGAAAGTGGTAAAAGCTATTTAGTTTCTTTGGGATTTCAAAGTGCCTGTCATTTCAGACTGAAAATGCCTCCCTTCTGTTTTTGAGTAGAGGTGCAGATTAAAAGGTAGAAGCCTTTCAAATATTATGCATAAGAGTAAGTCAGTATTTTGTGTGTCTGTTCTTTCATTAGAACACTTCTCTTTCATTTATTTTAAGTTAACCTCATCTCTAATGGAAAAATATAGTTGAGCTTCTCCATCCCTAAGGAAGAGGAAAAATATGTTTCAGTAAAGAAGTCATTTAATTCAGAGCTTTTGTAAAAAACGAGACCCTGTTACAGCTTTTAATATAAATGGATTTTCTAACTTTCATAATTGAACTCCAAGGTACATACTAGTTATAATTGTAATATAAAATAACATTCTGTACCTTTAAAATATAAAATTAAATTATAAAAATAAAAGGAGCACTTTTTTCGCTAAAGTAGAACATTTTATCAGCCAGAAAAAAAAACCAATTACAACCCCAGTTTCATAGATCAGTTAAGATTTTTCAAAATTGTATTGTTTCTATCAAGCTCTGTGATGGTGCATTTTTAAGGTAAAGTGGAAGTAGGATTCACGAGGAAGAAATTAGATAGCATTTTTGTAAGAACATAAGCCATTTCCCCCGTGTTCTGTTGACCTCCTCATTAATTAGCCTATAGGTGATGGATGGCCAAGCAAACTTGGGTCCCTTCATGATTCATGTAGAACAATTGGATGAATAGAAAATGGAACCCCCTGGCTAAGATTCCAGGCTCCAGACTCGATGCATTCAATTGAATGAAAGCATATACACGGAGCTCTTTAGCAACACACATGGAAGCAGCAGGAGACGCAGCAGAAGACACAAAGATGACAAAAGGATAATCCCCACCTCCGACTCATACACCGTCTAAAGGTTGATGTCAAATGATTTGTACAATAAATAAGTGCTACAGGAGCTATCAGTGTAGGAGGAGGTTTCTGAGAAGGAGAAACTGAAATGATATTAAAAGTATCAGGAAACCACAATGAGGTATCACTTATCTCCAGTGAGACTGGCCTTTACTAAAAAGTCCCAAAACAATAAATGTTGGCATGGATGTGGAAAGATAGGAACACTCCTACATTGCTGGTGGGTCTGCAAACTAGTGCAAGCCCTGTGGAAAGCAATATGGAGATACCTTAAAGCAATACAAGTATATCTACCATTTGATCCAGCAGTCCCATTACTGGGCATCTACCCAAAAGAACAAAAGACACTCTATAAAAAAGACACCTGCACTCGAATGTTTATAGCAGCACAATTCACAATCGCAAAGTTGTGGAAACAACCCAAATGCCCATCAATACATGTGTGGATTAATAAAATGTGGTATATGCATACCACGGAGTACTATTCAGCTATAAGAAACAATGGTGATCTAGCTCCTCTTGTATTTTCCTGGATGGAGCTGGAACCCAGTCTACTAGGTGAAGTGTCCCAAGAATGGAAAAACAAGCACCACATGTACTCACCAGCAAATTGGTTTCGCTGATCAATACCTAAGTGGACATATAGGAACAACATTTATTGGGCATCGTGCAGATGGGAGGGGGGAGGAGGGGATGGGTATATACATACACAATGAGTGTGATGTGCACCATCTCGGGGATGGACACGCTTGAAGCTCTGACTCTGGGGGGAAAGAGGGGTAAAGGCAACACACGTAACCTAAACCATTTGTACCCCCATAATATGCTGAAATAAAAACAACAACAACAACAAAAATAAATATATGAACAACACGGGAGAAAAAAAGTATCAAGAAAGGATTCTGGGGCGAGATAGAAACAGAAGGATAACAAGACTGTTGGCAACTGAAATGGGGAAGGGCGGGCAGGCCCTGCAGGTGCAGGGAGGGCCTGAACACGAGAGAATCAGTTCAACACCAGGAGAGAGAGTAGCTCTCAAATAAATGATTTGGCTGAAGATTTGTCACTTCCAAAATGCAAATTGTTGCTGTTGTGCTTATGGTTCACAAAGTATTGTATCTCAAATTCAATTAAAATAACACGGAAATCTTATGATGAAAAATATGGAAGCCTAAGAGAATTAACGAATGTATCAGACAGTCTGTTGGGTGGAAGATCCAAGATTAGACTGGCAAAATCAATAGCTACCATGTAGGCTGAAAACACCCCACTAGAAAATATCATAAAAATTACACCCGTGTAAACAACGTTGCTGGAGAGGAGTCTAATAAGTGTCCAAAACCTAAATGAAGAAAATTGTAAATGTTATTGAAGGATGTTAAGACAAATCAAATAACTGGAGCTATAAATATCTTGCTTCTAAAAGGAAAGATTTACTGTTGTAATGATGTCCAAAATATGGAAATTTAATGCAGGCAAATAAAACGTCGATTCATAGTTGTAAGTACAGGAGGACTTATAAAGTCTTAGAAATGCTCAGCTTTTATTGGGATAATAAGAATATGAGAATAGCCATGGAGTTTTTTGAAAGATAGACTAATATGGAGAGACTTGCCTAAGCAGACTTCAGAATGTCATAAAACTACAATAAGAAATATCGGATGGTACTGTGAAAATCTTGGTAAAGATCAATGGAAATATATTGCAAGTTCAAAAAAAATTTAAAAAATTTAAAAATTGGACAATGTAAGCCTATGGCAACAAGAGATTAAAGACATTACCATACACCAATAATACTCTGGAATATTATACAACCATTTAAAAGAAAATATGTTCAAACTGAAAAAGGCATACTGAAGAATGTTGTTTACAGCATGGTTTTAATTGCTTGAGGTTGGTGTGGAGAAACACAAGAATCAAAGATAGTTCCAAAGTCTCTATTCAATTTCAGGGGACAGGGAAAGTGTCAGAGCTATTAAAAGAAAGAAAATGGGAGCAAGCAGTTGGTTTGGTGGAGATGATGAACTAATTTTTAAAATGTCAACAGATCAGACTGATGAATTTGCCAAGCAGGCAATTGGAAGGGAAGGTTTGCTGGTCAGTGGAGAGTTTGGGAGAGACAAATATCTGGAATCATCTCCATAAAGATGAGAGTTGGATCACAGTGGAGAAGCTCCTAGTGGTAGAGAAAACAGAGAAGAAATACTGTCCAAAGTCAAAGATTTGACAACACCTATGTCTGGGCGAGAAGAGAGAGGCAGGAAAGACCACGGTCGGAGAACCAGGGACGACAGAGGAAAACCTGATTTGTGCTAAGCTCTGGGGCCAAGACGGAGAGTCTGAGGGGCTGAACCATGTCACTTACTGTGCAAAGAAGTCCACCAGAGGGAAATCTGAGCAAAGGTGACAGACACTCGAGTTACTGATAACTTTTGTGAGAACAATCTAAGGGAATGTGTGATAAGAAAAGACAGATTATGTGGTAGCACTCCATTATGTATCTGACTTATATCTCTACTTGCTTTGTAACCTTTCTAATGATGTCACCTGGGAGCCAGCATAAAATGAACTGGAATTAAAAGAATGAAACAGCAGTGACAGTACAATTATTCCCAGTAACTGAACTTACATAAGCAAGCACTGTAGGCCAACTTTTGAAAGTTTCAAATTTGCCCAGTAGACACTTCAACGTAACGCTTAGCAGGGCAAATTGCTTCCCAATCGTAAGGGACCCCGCTGGATAGAGAGGAGAGGCAGAGGGTGAGGCAGAGGATGGCACTATTTTAAATAGCACTGCAGGGGCTGTAGTTATTTTCTCTTTTGCAAAGAACGTAAATGGTATGGGGAACATTTCTTTCCATCTGAAACCTTCGGTTTCCTTCTTCACCTAAAGCAAGCTGACTTTTAAAAGTTTCATTTATTTGCTGTAGACTTTCCTTAAAATCAACTACTTCAGAGCCACAGTTTGACAGTAAAACCAGTGGGATGGCAAGAAAAGCAGGGAAACTGACAATGAAGAGGATTAAGAAGATTCTGAGAAGACATTTTCTTAATGAAATGCGAAGAGTGTGATCCAGCGGCTGCTGCGTGCCGGTGGCCCTTCACCTGTGAGGCCCCCGAGTGGCCCAATAGGCTGGTAAGAACACACTGGTCAAAGCAGGGTGAGTCAGCACCAGGAGAGGCCGCACATGGCCAATGCGAACATTTTCTTCTCACAAGAGTGATGTTGCTGTCGCCAATTTATTAACTATCGCGTTCATCTAATCAAAATGCCATTAAACTTGTATGATGGCAATAGAATGCTCAATATAATTCTTTAATAATGAAAGATTGCAGCTTGACCTCTGGGTATCTCCCACTCGATAGTTTTATTTGCATCTACTGGTTAATAATTTTTTCCCGTATATTCCCAAATAACTGATCAAAAAGTGGGAAAGGAGACTGGAGAAGAAACGCCATTATTTCTCCTTCACGTATTATCAGCATCTGACCATATTAACTCCTTTCTCTTTCTTCTCAAGTCAGAAAGATAGAGATAAGATGATTTTTTTTAAAAAAGGGAGGCTTTAGTGATCATCTATTAATAGTTAATTTCTTCCATCTTGTAGATGAAGAAATTGAGTCCCTAAGAGGTGACTTACCTCGAATCAAAGAACCTGTTAGTGAAAGAGGCAGAGCTAAAAATCTTGCTTCTTTCCTCTCTCTCAGTCCTTGTTCCTTACATATATAGATCAATTGAACATTTACTTAGCCTGCTGGTGGTTTGATGACACAGTTATGCTTTCAAAATTGCTTATTGATTCACGAAGTCTTGGTACGTTTGAGCCAAGCTAAGAAGAACAATTAAAAGAAAACTTCAAATCAGATGACAAAGACAGACTCCACTAACTGTATCTTCCATCTTTCACCCAGGTAGAAATAATCTGCCTTTATTTTTGCCTGATCCCTATTAATTTCTCCCCTACATGCTGGCTTAGCCTGTAGTCTCCTTAGATCTTTCCAGTTCTCCACTGCCAACTAAACGATCATCTGCATAATTGTCACGCACTATACTTGTGGGTTGGAAACATGCACAGATATAGAATTCGACGAGACTTCCAGCGTTCTGATCCAGATGGCAACAAGCTCACAGTGAACAATTGTTCTTACTGTTTGGGGCCTTCAATCTTACCTTATCAATTTGTACTTTGCTGTGTATGGCTTTGCAAATTACCTACATATACCCTTCAGTAGAAACTAAGATCCTTAAACAGAAGGACCATGGCGATGCAACTCTTCCCATCCATTTTCGTTACAAAGCAGTGGGGTGCTGTGCACACAGAAGGCTCTTAATGAATTCCACCTGCATTTTTAGATGATGGTGGTTTTGTGATTTCCAGGAAAAATGTCTTCCTACTTTATTTAATAAAAGGAAAGAGGAATGAGGATTAGAGCCTTCAGTGCTGGATCTTCCTGTAATCATTCGTCTGGATTTCATGCTTTTCATCCATAAAGTGAGGGAGTGCCCTTACCCCCTTCTGAGGTTCCTTCTTTATCTAACGCAAATGGGTCAATGTCAGAATCCTGACTCCTGAGGATGAGATCAGGAGAGGCAACGGCTACATTTTCTAAAAATGACACCGAGTGCTGCCTGGGACAGAGGACACCACACTTCAAAATCTCTGACAACTTAAATCATAATCCATGGGTTATTTTTTAAAATTGTGTAGCAGTTTAGTCACATAAGATGTTTTTCTTGTCCACCCAGCTCATGATGGACAGGTCTCTGCTCCTCCAGTATCATTTCCACTCAGGTGGACTCACCGGGCACATTTATCAAGCAGCCAGTGAGACTGCCTTTCCATTAATGCTAAAGGTGCTTGCAGACCACGTGGTGAATATATTAGAGAAAAGCCTTAAGATGCTTTTATTATCTTTTTATAGATATTGCCACTATTTATTATTTTATACTTTTAGCCTTACTTTGGCATTATGGGCATTTTCACGCTGTAGTTAATTTTTCAAGTTCCTATCATGATTTCGCCTGTATAAATCAGAACATCAGAAATCTACTCTCTAGGAAGCAGAATAAGAATAGCTTTGAGTATTGAAAGTAAAAATTTCTACCTGGACATAGTTTCCCTGCTGCATAGCGCCTGCCTTCAACTTTCTGTGCCATAATCATGAATCCATGATTGGGAGAGCTGATTTTACAAGATGATCTATGAGTTTTTATACATTAAAGTGAAATTATCAACACACCAAAAGCTTTCACACAGTCCTCCCAAGGACTTGATCATATATATCCTCAGCTAGTTGAGGTGTGTGTAAGAGTCTCCCAAAATACCTGCATCGCCGTTCAGTCTACCACCAGCATTCTGGAACGCAGCCACCGAGCTAGCAGCGAAGCAGCACTCACTGCACCAAGAACTCTGCCAAGCACAGCGTGCGGAAGGACGATGTCAGTACCCATTATCCACACAGCTGCTTGGGATCCTGCTGACATCACGCCCACACGCTCAGCTCATCAGAATTCAGTGTGCAGCAAGGTGACCACGGTACAGTGGACCACGGCAAGGTGAGCACAGGAAATGTTTGAAGGCAATGTTAAAGTGTATCTCTGAATAGAAAAGCAGTTCTATGAATTTCTAGAAAAATAGCACCAGATGGGCCAAGCTGGCACACAACTATCAGAAGCAAGAAGCAAAAAAAAAAAAAGCATTATGGCAGTCTGCAAAGCAAAGAGAAAAAGACAGTGAGTGTTTGTAATATGACTTAGCAAAAAGGGCACGAGCTTTCATCTCAGATTTGTTTTCAAATCCCAGCTTTTTAATTTATTAGCCTATTTTGGGAAACAATTTAGATACTTTGAGCCTCAATCTGTACAAATCTATAAAATAGGGATGGTAGTGGGGTTTTTCTGAAGAATAACTATTAGGATTCAGTAAGTCAAACACCCAGGCTAGTGCCCAGCGCATACCAGATAATAAACAAGGCTAGGTACACGCACGTCGACACCTGTGTACCAAACCTAAGGGGAGTTTTCACATACACAAAGCAGAGTGAGAAGTTTTTTGGCTTTGAAGTTTGTGTTTCTAGCCATGCTTACAGCAGGAGGATCTTCAAACCAAAACTTAATAAATTAAGTAAAATGCAAAAAAATGTTTCTCACTTTAAGTGGAAAATTGAAACGCTTTCAAATTTTTCACACAATCTAGAGATGAACTCAAAAAGTGGGAGGACAGTGTCCCAATAGTATTCCCTTTTGAGTTTCCAGAGTGAGTTCAGCCAGCTTTTTCTGGATGATGTGCAAACTGCCCCTAAGCTGGTGAGTCACGGTGGACTTGGCCCAGAACTGAATTGGGAAAGGGATGTGCCCGAAGAGTGGCTTCCTCTGAGAGAGCACAGCGCTGGTCAGGCCCCAGATGATCACAGGAGGGGCAGGTACTTCTCCTTAGAAGAATAAAGTCTGTTTCGATGGTGGGTAACAGGAGCCGGGGGTTGTGGGAATACAGCCGATTTCAAGGCAGTGATCCTCGCATCCAGTGGGATCCCAGAAGGGTGGCTGAGACACTGACGAGGGAAGGGATGGACACAGACACCAAGGTGGCCATGCTGCTAATCTGAGAAGGGTGCAACACAGGCGTAGGGCCCTACACAGCGTAGGCAGGTTAGATCAGCGAAGGCTCTCTTCCTTTGAGCAAAGTAACACAAAACAAAAGGAGATTCTGTGTCTTCTCATTAGTCAGTGTATTTTCCGGTGCAATTAAGCTTACAGCTGAGGGGAGGGAGTGGACTCACTGGCCATACGATCACAGGAAAACAAAAATGGCCCTAGGATTGCTGGAAGGAGATGGTGGGCAAGGTTCTTTTTGTACCGAGCAGCAATGGGGCCTGAGAAAGATCAAGCTAATGAGCAGAACTGGGCTCTTCTAAGGACCCTACTTTCCAATTACCTGACCTTGAGTAACTCACTTAGAGCCTTATTAATTGTCAATTTTCCATCTGTACTATGAGGATTCTGAGATTTCTCTCTTCCATATAATTCTGTTCCCCAGAGGAGAACCAACCAACCAACCAACCAACCAACAAATCAATCAGTTTTTCTGCAAATTTCAAGTGAGCATATTTCTTTACTCCTTGTTCTATCTACACTGGCAGTGAGGCAGGGGCCGAGGGTGAGGGATGAGTGCTGAAATGCCTCCAGATAAGCTGAGAGCTTAAGCTTCCGAGTTCACGTGGCACTTCTCCAGGTCCGCGTATTATCTTCAAGTGTGACACTCTAGACCTGTTACCAACCTGATGTGCTTTTAGTGGTTGTGTATTACCAAGGGAATTGCCCAAACCACCTGAAATAGACCACAGCTGAGACCTTGGGTCTTAGACATTTGCTTCAGCCCTGTGCTGTGAGTTTGCAAACTGTAATTAAAAATAAAAACAAAACAAAACGAGGTCGTATTACAATTGCCTGAATAGTAAGAATTTTCTGAGGACAAAGATAATGATAAGAAACAAAATGATTGGCCTAGTCGCCATGGCAACACAAGACAGAACCTTGAGGAAAACTGGCGGTCACTGAGTCCCACCCTTTCCTGATGCAGGGTCCCACAGGTGGTCCCTCCGCTTTGCTTAAACATTCCAGTGACAAGGAACAAAATCAAGAAATAGTCTTCCTTTTATGAGTCCCAAATTATATTTTCTTGTATTCCCAAAAGATCGTATAGAAAACTATATCTTAAAATATTTAATCTTATCTTGAACAAAATGGATAGTACCATTTTTTCCAAAAATTCCATAGGGATTATTCTGAAAATGCTTAATTTGGAAATATTTTGTTTTTCTTTTGGTTTCACAGTTATTTAGCAGTCATTATATAATACAGATACTGCGCTAAACATCTGACATCAATTACCTCATTTAATCCCCACAACAAGATACGAAATAGGCACCATTATGTCCATTTCTGAGAGTAAGAAACTTGACTCAGGAAACATCAATGGTGTTTGGTGAAACTGGGATATAAACACACACTCATAATTGTAAAGCTATCATGAAACACATTTGTAGCTTATTTTTCTTTAAATACGGATTCTGACATGTCATTTAAGGGGAGAAATGTTGTAACTCAAAAATGTCAGTGATCTTATATAAACACATTTAACCAAGGAAAGGACCAGCAAAGAGACAATTTCCTCCTGAACAAAACACTGAGTATCAAATTCTTGTTACATAACCATGCTGCATCATCTTCCAAGAGGTTGATGGTAGAATAATATACAGGACACCATTTGTCTTGTTTTATATGATGGGATAACAACTTAAGCAGAAAAGTGCATGGCATGAGAGGAGGAAAAAGCCACAACGGCTCTAACCAAGTGGCTGTGTTACAAACAGAAAGAAGGGCATCCAAACTGCAGTAGGAAATGAAAATCAAGTTTAGGTCAGCAGCACTGAGAAACAAGAAGACATCTAGTCCTAGACGTGATAAATTTCTTTTTTTCTTATCTAAATCCAGAGTGAGTCTTTTGAACAATCTCTTTGAATGGGAGGGACATCAGTAAACACAAGGGCTGTGCCGGAAAGATGTGAATCCCGTGTTAGCTCATTGTCTCTCTCAGTAACGATTCTGTCGTGTTCCTGGTGCTCCTTTGGTCTATTGTCCCCCCGGTCACTGCATCGCTGCCTGCACAGGCAAGAGGGAACCCTCTGTCATTCCCCTTTCTATGGCACCTGTCACGGTAGCTTTTATAAGTGGTCAATGAGGACGACACAGCTTACACTCGCAGAGATAATATATTAACATAATCCTTCATCAAGAAAGGTTGCTTTTTCCTCTTCATTAATTAATTTAACTCTTGCCTGTCTATCACTGACCGTTACATTTCTAATGTTTGGGTCTACGAACCGTATGTTACTCTGTGTGAAAAACAGGCACAAATTTAGAAAATGTTTCTCTGCTGCTCAAAACTGTCATCTCATTTAGCAGGGGAGGGTTTCTTTTGGGTGAAGCACAAGATTCCCTTCCTCTGTGATTTTAATGTGTTTGTGACATTAAATAAAATGCTTCAATTTTATTTCAAGTAATTGCATGTGCTTCTTTAAAAAAAATTCTACTCAGAAAAACTGAATGCATGGTCAGTGAACTGTGGTTTCGCTCAATTAACTTGGAAAAATTCACAAAATTCCATGGCTGTAAGTTCCTGGCTGTGTTTTTCCCTGTTATCAACTTGATATTTCCTCTGCCACCAGGCCAGCCCTCCCAGGATGTGTGAGGCCTTTTCCCACCCTCAGCCGGGTCACCTCACTGGTTGGCTGCTTGACACAGGAGTTCTTCTACCATGGGGGTGACACGTCACACCTTTTCCAGCCCTGATGATGTTTACCAAGGGCTTCATTTGACGTTGGTCTTCTCACTCTCTGTGGAAATGAGAAGAGCAAGACTCCGCAAATGAGCGCTAAGTTTTCCAGAACGTAAAAATCACCTCAGTTATTTCTTCTAAGTGAGATTTCACGAGGAATATGTAAGTTGAACTGTGTCTACCCAAAAGGTATGTTGAAGGCCTACTTCCTGGCACCTGTGAATGTGGCCTTGTTTGGACACAGGGTCTTCGCAGATGCAATCAAGTCAGACTAAGGCCATCCCAGATGGGCATATACTCCAAGTTCACGGACTGATGTCCCTTTGGGACGGCCTTGTGAAGACACAGGGACACAGAGACACGCACAGGGAAACACCATGTGAGCACAGAGGCAAAGCACCTTTAAGCCAAGAAACGCCAAGGACTCCTGGCCACCCCAGATGCTGGGATAGAAACGCGGAACAGATTCTCTCTTTGCGCCTCCGGAAGAAACAAATCTTGCCGACACACTCCAATATCAGACGTCTGGCCTCCAGAACTGTGAGAGAATAAATGTCTGTTGTTTTAAGCTCCTCAGTTTGTGGTAATTTGTTACAACAGCCCCAGGAGACAAATGCAGAGAAGGCAGGAGGTACAAGAGAATTAGAGGTACAAGAAACATTAGGCGCAATATACAGGCTACATTATCATGGACAAAACATACCCAATAACAATAAAATAGAATCTCATGACTCAGTGGGGCTTTATTTAAAAGATCACAAGATTTTCAGAAGACAATCCCTACATTTTCTAAAAAATCACAACTTACAAATTCACTGGACTCTCCGAGAAGTGAGCGTGGACAGTCAGGGAGGCAGGTGGAAACAGGAGAAAGGCAGGCAGTCGCGTACTTTGTGTGTGCTACTTTAAAACACTGGATTATTATCATCATTACTTTTTGTTGTTGTTGTTAAATGGATCCAGAAAACAAGCAACAAGGCACTTTAACAAGTCTTCTGCAAAATTTCAAATGTCTATAATCATTTTTTCTACCAGACTCTTCCATAATCTGGATGTTTATTAAGAGCAAAGATGCCTCAGCTGTGAGAAGGTGGCTCGCTGTTCACTGTTTCAAGATTGAGCGTTCTGTGTCAGGCATTATCTATAAAATGACAAGGAAAAAACCAGATGGGAACATTTCAATCCCTGCTTTCCTATGACTTACGCTACTTTTGTGCTCAATTGAGTAGTTCAAGTGTATCGGTGAAAGAGCACCACTGTATCATCCCCAGGGTTCTTGCACACAATACAGCTTCGGGTGATACAACGTCTTGTTTCACTTCATTTCCATCCTCTGAGCCTTGGCGTAAGAATTGACCTTGACTCACCTCCACCCTTTCCAACGCACCTGTTTAAACAGGTGCAGGACGCCCTCTATCGGTGCAAATGTGGGCGAAAGGCCTAGTCTAGTTCCTCTCACTGATCATTAGTCATCACCGTAAGGATTTTTGTTCTTTCCAGTTGGTTGTCTCTCCATGAAGACAAAAAGAAGCTAGTGATGTCAAAATTGTTGATTTGATTTTATTAATTTTATGCACAAATCTCCTGGCATGAATGGGACATGGCAATGCAGGAATGTGGAAAGAGCACAGACTTGGAAGTCATAAGTCTCGGTTTTGAAAAGTTACTTTGCCATTTATTAACTGTGAAAAAGTTGATGAACAACTCTAATGCTCTTTTGCTAACATGCCCGATGCATAACTCCTGTTTCTTATATTTGTTGTAACCAAGCCTAGTATTCATTTATCTGACAAACATTATACTGGGTACCTATGGAGTACCAATGTTTTAGGTCAAATTTCTGTCTTTTTGGTGTCTATAATATAGTGGATGTTTACCAAATTACAGTCCTATCCTAAGCATGCAAAAATGATAGCTAATTCTATTGTTATTACTATGTTCATTGTAACTATTATAGAATTATTAAACATAAATGTCCTTTTGCTAAAGTTTTATTTTCTAGTTAGAGCAGAGAGAATCTGCTGTAAGCAGATTCTAAGCTCTAAGCATGTATGAGATAACTCTTGCCTTCAAGAAATGGCTGACACTAGGACAGGGGCAAAGATAAGCTTGATAAATATGCAAAGCACAGTGCTAGAAAGTACAGAAATATTCATGCCTGCACCCCACAATGAAAGGGTATATCAACGGGGTATATGAAACACCTCCCAGTGACCAAAGTTGGAAAAAATTGAGCCACAAAATGAAAAAATTTTGGATTATAACTCACAGTAAAAATAAACATCCACAAGTTCTTACCGATGTAAATAAATGATTGCATAAAATAAATAAATGGGGGCGAATAGGCAAACCTCTGGTGCAGAAGCTTTCCATATACCTTATGTAAATGCTTTGCCCTCAAGGAGGTGGAGTATAAATTCCCACTCCCTAAGTGTGGGTTGTGCATAGTGACTTCCTTCCAAAATTACAGCATGGAAAGGTTGTTATTGTGGGAATACCCTTACAGTGGAGAAATCTGAAAAACACTAGCTCAGCCATGTGATCAAAGGTGGCTGCGTCACTGATGTGATTTCACGTGACGGGAATGGTGCTTCACCTCTGCAGTTTTCCTCCCCAAAATCCATAACCTCAGTCTAATCGTGAGAAAAGCATTGGTCAAGTCCCTCTTGAGAGGCATTCTGTAAAACACCTGACCAGTACTCCTTAACACTGTCGAAGTCGTCAAACACGAGGAAAGTCTGAGGCACTATCACAGATAAGAGGAGCCTAAGGAGACATAACAGTTAAACATGGCATCTGGATGCGACCCTGAAATGGAAATAGGACACTGTGTAAAAACTCATAATATCTGAATAAAACATGTACTTTAGCTAAAGGTAATGTATCAATATTGCTTCATTAACCGGGGCAAATGTACTAGAATAAGATGTACTTATATACAATATAAGTATGTACAATATAAGTAATATAAGATGTACTTATATCTTATAAGATGTACTTATATCTTTTATATGTATAAGATATAAAAATGTACTATAATAAGACATAATAAGACTATGCAAGATATTAATAATAAAAAATGGGTGGGAGTATATAGAAACTCTGTACTATTAATATCTTTACAAACTTTTCTTTAAATCTAAAACTATTCTAAAATACTGTTTTTAAAGAAAACATAATAAAATGACTGATAAAATTTAGCTTTTTTCCCTACTTGGAAAAGTGAAGGAAAAGTCCCTGATATTGCAATATCTAATATACAAACATTAATCATTCTAGTTACATTCATTTATCTAGAGGAATAAGTGACTATCTCGTAATCATGTCCAGGGGAGGGAAACCTGAAAAAACACATCTCTTAGGACCAATAATCAAAGAACTAAATTAGAATGAGTTGACAATAGATGAATGAGCTCTGTGGAGTTTGGTTTATGGATGCATCAAATGGTCAACAGGGAAACCAGGAGACAAATTTGCTCTTGCTCAAGTTAATGGTGTCATTTAGAGGATATCTGAGCAACATGAGAGAAGCTAACTTGTCAGAGATCTGTGTCACTGATTTTGGAATGGTATTTGAAAATTACTTTCTTATTGATGTACTTTACATTATCATTGTTCAGAATACCTGGACACGTTTAAAATGTAGTTTTACTAAAATAATGTTAACGTTGATGTTTGATTTATCGTGTGGGTGCCCGTAGCTGATGTGCAAACCATGTGTGACAGAGACAGTTCTCACCAAATATTCCATGTATTCCGTGACAGTCATCACAATTCCTTGTATACAGTAGGTTGGGGCCCTACGGCTGGTGTCGGCCGGATGATTTGTGAGAGGAAGTGATGTCGGTCACTTCCGGGCAGAGGCAGTTAAAGGTTCAGGTCTCCCCCGCTCCAGTCCTCTCTCCCGACACCGCAATGTCAGAAGCCGTGATTCCAGGTGAGGTGCTACGGGATGATGGAGCACCCCCCAGACGAAGTTTCTGAGTTGTCGTGTAGGGCGGACCCCTCTCCTCAAACCCCTCCAACCTATGCTGATCCACGCTGTGTGATGCCCTAAGACGTTAGAGTTTGTCTGCTGCTGTATTTAGTATTTGTTACTGTACAACTAGCGAGGAAAACTGCATGTATTTTAAGAAATTAATGTTACATTTTAGGCTGTCTTGCTGTAGGTAGTCAGAAGTAGCTTTTCAGATTACTATAAGGTTTGTTGACCACAGATCCCAAATCACTATACTTTATCCCACACAGGATATTACAGAAACATCTATTAATAATTTAAAAGGGAGCTGGCATAGAAGTTCTGACTCGGAACAGAGGTGTTTATAGAACCCATTTGGGAAGGAAAGTAACTCTTGTCACACCAGGAAAAATGACATAAATTGAAAATACTGGAAAAATGAGGATTTCAGGAATATATTAAGATTTAATTGGATAGTATTTCAGGAAAGGTTACATCTCAGGTAGAAAAAGTGATAAGTAATAGCTCCTGCTTGGCCTGTGACTTTCACGAATATGGATGACGAAACCGTAACTCTTTCAACTTGGGCCATGGTATTATTGCTGGAGGTAGGGGGAGATGGGTGTTGCCTGAATGTAGTTTAAAGTTTTTTGGGGACTGTGCATAAGATGCTGTGTATAATTTTAGAAAATATAGGGGTACGAGCAGAGAACACATTCATACTCTTCATGCAAAGGTCTTACAGACCAGCTTTTGAATGCAGTCATTAGTCATTATCATTACAGTGAACGGATTTCATGGACTGAGAGCCCCTAAGAGCTATCTGCCATTTTCATAATCATGCCTGATATATGTGTTGTTAAGTACTTTTTTTTATTGGTAATTAAACTTCTTAATATGGGTTGTGAGAGGATTTGTTCCATGTTTCATATATTCCTAGGGCCCTCCCTAAATGAATTACTTTGAAAGATGACAGGTTCTATCCATTATAGTATTATACATAGACAAGATCTTCAATGGCATTTGATGATAAATTGAATAATAAATGCATTGAATTTAAGGAAGACTCCTTTTTACTTGCCCCATTTTTAATCTGGATAAGTGATTTCAAAAGTTAAAATAAATACCTCTCAAAAAGTAGATTTTGGGCCTTGGGTTAGGGAATTAATGGTACGAGTCTCTCCACTCAGCTAATGAGTCCCAGTGCCCCCACTAATGAGCCAAATGTATTTTTTAGAAAATTAACAGCCCACGGAAAGATTTACATTTCAATTTACATCCACAAAGCAATTTTCTGACACAGCTGTTTTCCTGATTGACTACTTAAGAATTTTTCTTACAGCTTTTTCATTGCTTTGCTTTTAGAATTGCGGTGTGGGTGTTCAGTGTTACTATGTTAATTTAGATAATCAGCTTTCTTCAACTTGAGTAAGGTTTTTAATTCAATAAAAACAAAACAGAGACCCCTGTCCTCATGGTACTTACAATTTGGAGTTTGGGGTGGGCTAAGGTGGAAGCAGACAATAAATGCTACCATGTAGTATCCCAGAAGGTAGTAAGTGCTATGACAAAAAGAAAACGTTGAGCAAGATAAAGGGAAATTGGAATGCCAGGCTGGAATGCCTCCAGTGTGTGGGGGGATTGGCAATGTTCAGAGTGGGCCTCATTGAGAAGATGACATTTCAGCAAGGGAGTCCGTCGTGGTCTTGATATGAAAAGGGTAGCTAAACACTGCTCATAAAAACGGTGTACAATCAAGAATTGCAGCATTGGTGTACAGGTGTGAAATTCAAAAGAAGTTCCCCCAGCAACGGTGTTATAAAATGACACTGGAATGCCAGTGATGTCACAATGGTGCTTCTTACGGTGCTACACAGGGAATCTTCAATTTATTCATGAATTAACAGTTGTAGGTGAGTTAGTGGTTTGATTTTGTTTGGTTTGGTTGTTTTTAAGCCATGGTCATAAGGTCACTGGCTACCTTAATTAGGAAGGCTTATTAATCTTTGACTGTCTTATTTTAACAGAATTGACACTAAAAGTTCTCTTCACAGACAAAAAGTATAGGAGTAGCTCTGGTTTCTAAAATTCACTTGGGATGCGTGTGATAGAGCCTCTCACTGATGGTAATTTTTTTCCATTTCTGTCAAAGGGATCAAGAGTTTCTCCTTTAATGACTATAGTCATCCTTTCTCCTCTACCCACCCCCGAATTGTCTGTTCCCCATTGTAACTCAGTCTACCCTTCCGTCTTGTTAACCACTGAATAGAAAGGTATTGGAAGACTCATTTCAAACAAGTAAGTTGTAGGATCACCGTCTCTTTTTTTGAATATAACGCTGCTTCAGAAGGTTCAGCGTACCCTTAGGCTGCCAGTGAAGGGTTTTATCACCCACTCTGGAAGTTTAATCAGCCACTGGGGCTACACAGTTGGCTTTCTCTCTCGTGGTAAGAGATCTCAACCCACGCAAGCATGGCTGTCCCTCGTCTGCTGGCTGCACATCCGTGGCATCCAGGCCCCCAGGCAGGGCGCACAGTATTTGTGTGGTTGCGGTGAGACACGTGTTTAGACACCAGCTTTTTTACCAGCAAACTGGAACGGATGAAAAGACTCAAATCACTCTATAAACAAGCTGGCAATAATTATAGGAGAATCCTGACTGCTGAATGACAGCGACTCACAGAATTTGTACCCGGGAGTGGCACTGTCAGTTTGGTAGCCTTTCGGAACTGTCACAAGGCCTGCGTGGAACTGCCTACTGCCCTGACTGCCTTCCCCTAGACTGCAAGGCAGAATTCTCACTCTTTCAGTAAGTATTTGACCTTGCATTGCTATGCACTGATGTTAATTTATTAATTCTTGTTTGCAATCATTTGTTCTTGTCTCCGTATTCTATCATGCTATGTGGCTCAGCATTCTCTTTGATAGTCATTGCCGTAACATTATACATGCTAAATTATATTAAAAAATAACACATGGATCAAATTCGATGACATACGTGTGCTGAGACTGCAACACAGCAGTGAGAACTGCTGCCCTGAGGAACGTCCGTCTTCTTATCAAGCTACGGAAATAACGATCCCTCTGTCTTAGGCGGGTGTCGATGGCACGGCCATGTAAAACCTTGTCACCCTTTAACATGCTTTTTTTCCATTAACTTATTTTTGTCTGAAAAAGAAATTACTCCCAGTGGATTAGCTCATATTTAACTCTTTTCTTCCCCCCTTACCTGACTCTTCTTGCCTGGCCATTGAACATGCTATCTGCTACTCTGACATAAGTAAAACTCTAACCCTTATTTCCATTAGTTTCTCCAAATAATCTCTCTCTTTTTATAGCCCCATCCCCATTAGGGACCATTGTTTTGTGTAAATGTCGTAAGAGTTATTTGCCAATTACTCACGACACTGTTACGTCTAAAACTCATGCTCACTTTTGAAAGGGGGCAGAGTGTGCAGTGGAACTAATTCACACCATAAATTATGGAGGCACAGATATTTTCCAGTGCGGGCTCCATACGACATTATAGTATTGCCACAATATAAGCCATTCCAAAGCTACAGGAAAAAGCGCAGGAATATCAGACAACCCTATATAAACGCTTTTACCACCATTCTTATCATATAGTTTAAATTTAGTTTTACTCTGTAATTTTTACCCATCCATACAATTTATTGTCTTGCTTCTTATCTACCTTTGAGAGCTTGGCTTAATTCTATTGAAAAAATACCTCTATGTTCTGCCTCCTCCAGTACGTGTATATATTTTCCCAGAAGAGTAAGTGATCTCACAATATTTCTTCTTCCATAAGTGTAAAAATGTTACTCACAAGGAAGGGAGACATCTCATTAAAGTAGGAAACAGACATTCAGTAGATGACACATGATACACCAGCTATAGTTTCATCTGAAGTTTTACTCTTCGAAGCTGTATTTAAGCTCTGCTCTCTGGCGATGATGGTGACAGTTGTGTCTAGCAAATGTCAGCCCACCACTTTCTGACACGCTACAAATTATTAACATTTTTTATATATATAAATACTTAAGAAAACGGATTACAAGAGGACAGCGAATGTGAAACAAAAATAAGTCCCTCTAGAAAAGTCCAAATTCTGACCTCACAGTTAGAACTGAGAATTTTTATGAACATGCACAAACACATATGTAGTCATATGCGCACACATAAAAAACACTGTTTCAATTCTATTTAACATATCTACTTGCCAAAGGGATAAGAACATTGGAAAGCATATGGGAAAAGGTGAATTCTAGGTTTGCTGAGGTTAGAGTGTGATCAGCTGGAAATCATGCTGGTATTTCCTACGGAGTGATCCCTGGCATCTGAACGGGCCGATTCTTCACGGGGTGACTGTCCCCCACGTTACAAGACATGTAACACCCATCTAATAACAGGAGAACTCTTCAGCCATTAAAACAGTCCCCCTACTGTCCCAAACACCTCCTAGGTAGTACTTGAAAATCACTACAAAGATCTGAAACAAACTGCATTTTCATGTAAAGGAAAATTTTAATCATTTTGCATGTTATCTTCCTAGAACGATACTCCTCCTGAGTTGTGACCAATTTGTATTGCTTCGCCTGGGGCCCCTCTGTCTGCTCCGCTCTTTCTCCTCCTGGGTTTCCGCTTCATCTAGCGCCCCAGCCCTCCCCACGTGGCACTAGACACTCAGCCACGGCCCCACAGCAGCCCGTGGCATGATATGATTAATCCTGCATTCAGCTCATTTCCTCATTTTGATTTTACCACTAGGCAATGGAAGAAAAAATGTCATAGAGATTTAAAATCAAATTAATAATTGTATTAGTCAAGGTTCGCCAGAGAAACAGAACCAAGAGGATCTGAGTGTGTGTATATATGTATACGTATTGTGTTTATGTGTATATAAATATATATATATATTGCACATCCTCTTGGTTGTCTGTGTGTATATGTAAATATATATATTTATATAAAGAGATTAATTATAAGGAACTGGCTTATGCAGTTATGGAGGCTGGTAAGTCCCCAAATCCAGAAAAAACAATGGTGCAGTTTCAGCCCAAGTCCACAGGCCTGAGAACCAGGACAGCCCATAGTGAAGATCAAGTCCAAAGGCAGGAAAAAAAAAAAAAAAACTAATGCTCCATTTCAAAGAAGGGTCAGCTTTTTTGTTCTATCCAGACTTTCAACACGTTGGATGAGGCTCACCCACGTTTCAGAGGTGATCTGCTTTCCTCAGTCTACCAACTTAAATGTTAATCTCATCCAAATCACCCCCACAGAAATACCCAGAATAATATCTGACCAGATATCTGGGTACCCTGTGGCCCAGTCAAGTTGACACATAAAATTCATCATCATGATGCTCTTGAAAGTCAATAAAACTATAGCAGTAAAACAGTTCAAGAACAGAACAAATGGTAGTGTTAGAAAGTATTAGAAAGTTAAGCATGTAACAGCTATTACCTAACTTTATTTGACCTACAAAAACTAGAATTTGGTGTTTTCCTTTTCTATATTCTTATGGGCTCTGTAGTCCATCTGCATAGAACATGGGTGAAGCTGAATGTGGCCCCAGACGTCCATCTGAATTAAATCCTTTATGATGCTTAGCAATAATTTTGTATACAAAGATTATCTGTTGGATATGTAATGGCATAAACTCTCAGAAATACACTGGAAAAGTTTAAGTGCGCCTTTCCTAAGTATCAAGATGCCGTCTAGCACAGCGTTAAGCATGTGAGGTGAAGCTACCCTGCCCAGGTTCGATTCCCAGCTCTACTTCTCAGCAATTCTGTGACCTTGGGCAGTCACTTGGCCACTCTGTGCTTCTGTGTCCTCATCTGTAAAATGGGGATAATGGGACAGAGCTGTTACCATAAAAGCAATAAAAACAGATACTAGTACACAGCAAGTGCTGTATAACTTTTTGCTAATTGTATTATTTATTTCGGGCTCTTATACTAATATGTTCTTTTTCCCCAAGTGCTTAACTACTTGCTGATTTTTCACTGGAGATTGGGTATATGGGTGTAAAGCTTATGGCAGAACTTTGACTAAGGACGGATAATAAAGAGCCCTTGCTCCTGGGTTTAGGGCTATATTTGCATTTAAATGTGAGCTCCTGAGACCAGTGACTGGTCTGTCTTACAGCCCTGTGACTGCAATAATGTCCAACATATAGTGCATGCCCAATATTCATGGAAAAAACTGTTCTTTTATGCAAATGGAGAGAGAGAGAGACAGAGACAGAGACAGAGAAACAGAGAGAGGGCACATCTACTCTGAGCATGGCAGACACAACAGTGAGCAGCACCCTCATATAATCACAGGTCTGTGGGAGAGAGACTAAATCAACATCCACACACATTACTACACAACTACAAACTCCGATATATTCTCACCAAGCTTATAGTCTAATAAAGGCAACAGATTCTAGAATTGAATTTATCAATATATTAACTATATTACTACATGATTAAAAGTGTTACGAAGATGCCATAAGAGAAGGGAAAACCAGTATGAAATGAAACTTTTATTTATATCAATGCAATATTGAACATAGTGTGACGGATGCATCATTCTTTCTTATGACTAGGCTTCAATTAAATTTTTTTAGTTAAAAAAATATTTACAGCATTTATCATTTCTGAAATGATCTTGTTTGTTTGCTCATTTCTTATCTGTCCGCCACCAGCCAGGATGCAGCGCTAGGACCGGCTGTCTCTGGCCACTGGATGACAGCAATTTGAGTTTTTCTGGGAATTAAAGAACTCCACTCACTGACTTACTAAGTAGAAAACAGACTAAAATAAAGCGTAATAAACATATTCATCCCGTCTGATGGAATGTTAACAGTTTAACCTGTTTAAGAAGAAACATGGATGAATGTTGTTTCCTACATTCTTTTTAGAAGCCATAACCTAAGTAGAAAAGAAGAAAATATTTGTGTATCATACAGGTATTTTTTTTTAATTCGGAAAGACTAAGTGTTAGAATAATTCACTCAAAGTGATTGAAATAGTAAAACATGCTTAGAGGGAAGCTTAAAAATGATGATGATACTACTAAAAACTGTGTTAAAGCTTCACAAATTCCAAAGGCCTTTCATATAAACAATTTGAACCTCACAACAATCCGATTGTTCATGAAGTAGATTTCAGAGAGGAATTAAAGTATAGCATATTTTCTCCTTCCTCCTCTAACAATTTCTGTCATATCAGAGATAGAATGCACGCTTGATAAATACTTGGGAAGTGTTATGATCATATGATCATGAGGCTCACATCCTATTCACAGGCATGGTATGGACGTAAGGTTGGAATGTCTAGGCAAGAACACATGAAGATTAGGGGTGAGGACCTGGCTCTCTCACTGATATTTATTATTACATTTAGATCACTCTGGCTTCTTTTGTCCTGATACAAAATCCACCCTCTTTCTCCTCCACTCACAGTCAGTACTAAAGTTGGAAAGAATAATTCTAATGATTACAGAATGCATGAGGTGAGACCATAAGGTCAGTAGGTTCTTACTGTGTATGCATAACCATGTTTTGGAAGTCATTTGACGGCTTCACAGTTCACTGACTCTCCAACTTTCGAGCCTCAGTTTACCAAAATGTAAACCAAGTGGAAATTTCTCCGAAGGTTGTGGACAACATGGAATAAGGGGCTTTGCATGAAGCTGCTAACTCAACTCAACTTACGACAGGCCCTCAACAAACGGCCAAGCCTCCCACAGTGCTACTACAGTCGTGCTGTGGGCTTATTTAACAAAGCGGTCCAGACCTGCAGTAATGAACCAGACTGCCTGGATAATCGGCACTCTCCCCTCCAAAGGCAAGATTGAGAGGTTCAATATAAGTCCATGCAGTTATCCATTCTTGTAATAGAGAGTTCTCATTAAGGAAATGGATTAATTGGCTTATGGATGTTTTACCGAGAGCCAAATTTGAATAAGTGAACTCGGCAGTAGTGAGAAAAGAAAATTAAACACTAATAAAGGGAGAAATGTGCTGGTTTAGGTTGAAATCTCAGCCACAGGCTCAAATCAGGGATCTGAGTTTAAGATTTGTCAATGTGAATGGACATTAATGTCTGACAGATAAAAATGCTCTGATTTCTTTTCTTGCCAGTTCACTTTCTCTCTTAGACACTCATATCAGCTGGAGGTTAGATGCTGTCTCCTCCCCTGGAAGATTTTCATGAGGGATTCCAAACACATGTCGGGAAATGTGTGTCTAAAATGGATCAATGGTTCACTCTTGTCTTCCCAAACAGCTGATAAGAGGTCTTTGGGACAAACTAAATTAGAGTAAGATATTCATCAGCATTGTCCCCCAAATATCATGGAGTTCATACTTTGTTAGAAAATTTTATCTTAATCTCCTTCATCTTCCAATGAATCACTGTTCCATCTTTCCAATATTTGGAAAGGTTTACTACTATGATTAATTTTTAAGGGGAAATACAGAACTATGTACATACAAATATACACAGACACATTGCTAAATCCAAAAGTTGATTCTGTGTCCTACCCTGGTTGACCTGTCAGTGGCATTTGAGATAGTCGTCCCCCACCTCACACGTGACAATTGTTTTCCACTTGGTGTCCAGGTCAATAGATTTCCTAATTCTCTTCTCGCCTCAAAGGCTGCTCACAGTTGGCCTTTTTTGTGGGTATCCCCTCGCACCTCAACTTCTAAACTTTGGAATGTCTAGTAGGCATTTCAAACTCAATAAGTCCAAAATCAAACTACTGATCTTCCTCAATTAACTAACTCTTCGTGCAGCCTTCCATATCTCAGTAAGTGGCAATTCATTCTAGAATATTCTACTGTGTCTGCCAATGTAAAAGCCCTGCAGATGTTGGCCTTCCTTATCGCTCTGACACTGTTACTCTTCTCTTTCTCTCCTGTTTGCTCAACCTCAGGAACATTGGCCAATTTGCTCTTCTTTGGACATCTCACCTCAGGGTTTTGCACTTGTTAGGCCATCTTCTCTTACTGGAATACTTCACCCTCAGATATCTGCATGGCTTTCTCCTTCACGGTTTCAGGTTGGTACCAAAAGGCCCTTTCTCAGCGAGTACTTCCATAACTGCCAAAACTACTCATTTTGAAATTTCCCCTCCACCTCATCTCACATATATCACTCTACAGAAGGCTGTTCCTTTCTGCTTCTTCTTGTCTTAAACACTAATGCTCACCACACACATTACATGTCCCATTTATTTGTTCATAGTGCTATTTCCCATTATGGTAGGAGTTTTGGCTTGTTTTGAATTTCTTGTGTTTAGAACAAGGCTTGGCCCCTAATAGGTACTCAAATGTTTGTTGAATCAATCGATAAATTGATTTGTGGAACTAAAATTAGAGAGACTATTTATTGGTTCTCTGTCTCAAGTGAGAGTTGATTAATTTATTTAAAAAAGAACTCAAGATTTAGCCTTCAACTGTTACCATCTATTTTCTTTTGCATTTAAGAGGCCAAAAAAGTTCATCGCGATCTTTACTTTCTTACATCTATATACATCACATGGAAGGCGTTGCTACATAAGAAGAGGTGAAAAAGAAATCGCATTGCTCAGGCTCAAAGCTCTGATATTTGATGAATATTCCTGTTTTTTAAATTATACAGGCCTGAATTTTATTCATATGCAAGCAGACCCTGGAGAGGGCCTTTGTATGAATTTGAAGTAGAGACCATTTCAGAAAACTGGTAGAAAAATCTATACCCACTATACTAGGTTATATTAAATACTTTTTTTTATCCTCAAGCATCAAGAATGACTAAAATTCAAAGCCAATTAATAGAGAAGAATTCCCAAGAACCATATTTTCCCAATCAAATTTTAATTCATTCACCTCTGCATACATCCTTTCTGAAAGGATAATGCCGTATGTTTATTTCATGAGGTCCACTCTCTAAAGCTGTGGTGTCAATACTGATTACTTTAATTACCATCTGTGATTAATTCTGCACTCTCTGAAACTGCATCTACTTCTGAGCAGCAGGCATGTCAATGGCAGCTCTAGACTGTTCTGTTCTACACGAGTTAATTGGTTTGAAAGAGGCCAGAAAAAAACAAAACAACTAAAGTTTAGGAGGTTTCTGAAATATTAGAACTCTAAGAATTATAAAAACCTGGAGTTTCAAAGGGCTTTAAAGATCATTTAGCCACCATGGGCAGGGATGTGACCCTCAGTAGGACACTGGAGACTGCCAACATCTGAAGCAAATATATCAAAGAGAGTGAACTGTCTGTTTAGGACGAGATAATGTTTCAACCTTAAAAATTATTTAATAGTGTACTAGTGATTTTTATTGGAGAAAAACTGTACACACATGTATGTTATTTCCCTTTATTACTTTTATGGATTGCCTTGTTACCCATGGGTATTCAATCAATTTTGATTTAAGGAGCATAAAATCATTACCTACTTAGTCAACAGGTAATCAAAATCATACTGTGTCTTGTCCTCATATACCACGGTTGTTGCATTCCAAACAGCTATGGCATTTGGCAGAGATATTACACATTCTTCTGAAACACATTTGCTGTGGCTGAATTTGCCACCCTAGCTGTTTTCCATTTACTCCGAGCTGAGGACAGTGGGAAACGGGCTTAAATTGTAGATGGAAGGGCTTACCCTGGGTCTAAAGAATATTTTCCCAAAAGTGAGGATAAATAGATATTCAAATAAACACTGCAAGATAAATCTCCTTTAAGAATGAAATTATGACATCTCTCCAAAAAGCTAAGATTTTCCTCTGCCTGGGATAATCAGATGTGGCTTCTCAGGGTTCAGTTGTTGCTAGGACAAATTGCCCTCTAGGGTTTATCAAAAAAGTTATTATTCTTGCAATGATGTTTTAATAATAAATTATTTTTAAGAATAATGCTTATACAATTGAGAGAAATTAGGAAGCAAAGGAGTAAACAGACCTTGGAAGGAGAAAGATAACATATCTATATTATGAGAAATGTGTGTATTCCTTTTTCATGAGAGCAATTCTGATGTCAAAAACCTGAATCATGGCAATAATACATTGTGCTGTTCAAGAAATTGGAAACATAAAGGTCATGCTATGTTTGTATTACAAAACCCCTGGCTTTGTTGGACTTCAGGGATAATTTCCCTTGTGGTGCTATAAATTGATCATGTAATACCCTGTTTAGTGTTTGACTCAGAAAAAGATGCTCATGGACTCTCCAGACGGCTCGTTCCTCTTGCCTCTTGCCAATGACGTTTGCCCCCTTTCTCCCTCAACATGGTCACACGGCTACTGAGACGGGTTGTGTCATTCTATCCTCGTTGCTTCTGTCTCCTCCCGGCTGGAGGCCGAGGAAGGAATGAGAACCCAGGACAACTTTTTAGAATTATATCCTGTGTGTACGTAAAGACAGACTGGACAGATCCTGTTAGCTATTCTAGGAAGTTTATGAAAATGTAAATAATTTATTACGTAGCAACACACTGAGAAGACAGCAGCCATGACATCTGTGAAGAGTTCTCACTCTACAGAAGGGGATTTTGCTTGACTCTGTCCAACCAAACCAACACCACTTCTGGGAGAAAAAGATTGTTTTCAGCAGGCTCACACATGGGGCTTAGCGGGCATGAGGACTGTCTTTCCTGGTGGCCATTCTACTGATGCCCAGCCTAAGGACAGTTTTCTTAAATCATACTTTACACTTATAAGATACGTTTGTCAAAATTATTATTAGCTTTTCCATTTTGGATTCAGCAGACACATACATGTTGCATTAAGCATATAACCTGTGAGAAAACGGACAAAGAACTACTTAATTAAAACCAAGTGTTTTCTCAGAGAAACAGACAAATACCACAAAGACCTGGGTTTTTGAGTATCTACCATTAAGGCATGCATGAGCTCCTCTGGACTTTACAAACATTACTTGGTGTATATTTTACTACTAATAAAATCCCATGTTAAATATTAAGATTTTTTTAATAGATACATGATCCTTCATAGGTCATTACTGTAAACAAGTTAAAGGATAATATGTATTCTAAGAAAATAATCAATGGCAAGATTCAGTTCTGCGGCCTAAGAAGTCAGAGCTGCCACGTCTCTGCCTGTTCTTACTACACATGCCATTCCTTTCCCCCAGATGCGACCTTCGTATTTCCCTACCCAGCTCTTCTCACTTGAAATCCTGCTCTGGTCTATCATCTGCTTCATACAAATTCCACGTGGTTTCAGTCGTTCCAGTTATAATACCGCCTTCTAATCACAAGCAAAGACAGTGCAGGAAGAATCTTTGCTGATGGGGTGAGGGAAGGAATTCACAAGGGGTCAGTGGGGATTCAGGAAGAGGGCAGGGTCCGGGGCAGCAATCCCAAAGCGTGAGCCAAAGGAAAGAGGGAAGGGATTCACTGGACCTGACATATGGTAGGTTGTTCCTGGCCTTTGACACAGCAGCTTTAGACTGAACTAAATGCAAAGCTTTGACACATACACACACACACACACACACACACACACACACACAGACTCACACACACATGCTTGAAACACACGCTTCATTCAGGGAAGAGTTAGTCTAATGGGAGAGACTGATGATGCAACAAAAAGACAGGGTATGGCTCATGGGAGGCGTATACTTGGTATGGATAACAACAAATCCACAGCAAATAAAGTAAACGTAGTTAACATTTTTTGTGGATCTTCTATATATTTAATGTTTTCCTATTTATTTCATCAAATCCTACAAACACCCTCCCTGTAAGGAATTACTTTTCTCCAAGGATACAGACTTGGTTTTTGATGAAGTCAGGTTTAAAATCCAGACCTGGTTAAGTCCCAAGGCTCTAGGAGTAGAGGAAAATGGCAATGTGACAAGGAAGGGAAGGGAGTTAAGGGAGTTTACACAGGGCATTTCGAGCTGGGTTTGAGAACGTGGGGAAGAGAAAAAAATCTGCAATAGCCACTGTGGTGCATTGGATGGAATTTTAGGGAGAGATTGCTAAGTAGCTTCAAAAGCACATAACTGAGACATAAATGTGTAATGCACGCGGTCAAGTGCAGGTATGTGACTTGCTCCTGTTTCTCTAGTTCTAACAGAGCATCAATAGTAAACAAAGGCCAGAATTCCAAACTTCAGTGTAGTCTGGCCTATTAAAAATATATGTGGAAGACAGCAGCTGGGCTATCTATGAATCCTCTAAAACCAAACTTTAAGAAAATTGTAAGTATATAGGGAATATGACCAATTATTTTATTCACAATATGGGAACCAGTTAAGGATATGATAGGGCAAGTGACGTCAAACAGGTCCTTAGCTGGACACTGGCCTTCTGCCTGGCAACACGTGAGTACCTGCCCAGCACCTTCTGTGCTCCCGGCGGTGGAGGGGGAGGGAGCCCACTGCCCATCGTGAGCCTCTAGACTCACAGGAAAGAAAGACTCCACAAGCAAGCCATTTAAACATAATTAATTATATAATACTCATATATCCTAAATGGAACAATCTATTCGAGAATCAACGGTTATATGTAAAGAAATGAATGAGCAATGCAAAGAATAAGAGAAATGAAGGGCCAAGAAAAGTGAATGTTCACTGGCCTGAACACGAAACCTGACTTCTGACAATTTATTCTCTGTTAGTCAGTTAATTATTGCTTTATATTTGGGATACTGCAAGTGTTTCAACACATATTCCTTTGTGCCTGCATTCCACACCCGACCACGTGAACAAAATCAGTCTGTCAGACACTAGGAGGGCAACAGAATCAACCACTGAATGCCAGTCTTCTCTCCCCACCTCTCTCACACACACACAGACACACAGACACACAGACACACACGAGCTCACCATCCACAGAAGCGTAGGAGTAGGTGAGAGAGAGCAGGATGTCCCAGGAATCTCATCACAGCTTTGAGCAACAGAAAGGTTCCCGACAGGGAGAAAGTGCATGAAAAGCTCATTTTTCTATTTCTCAGATTTTCATGAAGAAATTTTATTGCTAAGCTCTTATTAATATTTATGCCAAACTACATGAGTGAATACTGGTGGAAGAAAAAAGGTATTTTCTGAATATTGTTCCCAAAATAATAAACACTTGTTGGTTCTCCAAAATTCCACAGCCAGCCAACAGAGAAGGATATGGTTTTTTTCTTGTCTGTTTATGCATCAGTGTAATCATTTTATTAATGGTTTTTAATGGGAGTGGATGGGGTGACATAATTGGGCTCATACAAGGAAGTATTACTTATATTAATATTATTTTACTTAAAACACGTACTAATGTTTGTTATATACTTTATCTTAAATCTCAAAATACCTCTTAATCTGATGCAAACCAACTTTCAGTTTGTTTTCAAATTTTCATATATTTTTAATTTAAAAGATAAGATTTTAAAGCACTGAATTAATCACCAATATCACTAATTGCTATTTGAAATGGAGGCTTCCCTCAAGAATTATGTTAAGCAAATTGTGGTTCATACCCAGTCGCGGATTTAAATACCAAATCTTTCGCCTTTTATCCATGTACCTTTCATATTAATTCTTTCAGGAGACATTGTAAGAAACTAAAATACGAGCAGATATTTGGAAGATTATAGAAATATATAATAGAAATATATGGCATTGTCATCCACTAATAGTACTGAAACTATGAATGAAATGCAGATGTTAATTAGATAACTCTATCAAACCATGAAAGTTATGCATTCATAAAGAAGAGGCTCTGTTCATAGAATGTGTATAAATTGTTAACTTCCCAAAGGAAAAATGTCATGAAGCGACATAAGAAATATGATTTGAGATCTCGCCCTAGCCCCTGTCCACATAGCTAATACTAAGATGTGGGTGCTATTTGTTTTATAAATGCCTTGCTAATAATGCTGTCCTCTGTATTTTTCTAAAATGATAACTGGATTTTCTTTCTATCGACTTTAATCAGTGATGACCCAACTCACTACATTACTTTTCCCAGTGAGATCCTCAAACGAACAATGTTCCATTGATAGGGGATTAGGAAGAATTGAACAAATCAGTAAATTAGCTGGGGAGGAAATATGTTTGAATTTAAAAATAGTCATTTCTTCAGTACAGAGTATAGTCCACTGGTCAACTGTGAAGCTCAAACTTGAAACATATCTGCTCCTTTCAACTCTTCTGAAACAGTGATTTGTGGAAAATTTGAATACATATGTGATGATCTCAGATGTATCAGAATATGATTATAACAGTAAAGCTATATAAATATTAAAAACAATCAAGTGCATGATGAGATTTCACAGTTTTTCTCTTTCAGTTTTAGACCTACTCTTAAAAAAACATAGCTACTGTAACTTAGAATAGATAATGTTAACCTGTGGTTATCCAGCAAACCTTCACTAAGAAGATATGACTTCTGGACTTATTTTAAATAAATTTGATAATTAGAAGCATAATTCATGTGGTATATAAATCAACAGAAAATACTCCCGTGTGTATTTACATAATACATATACATAATACATATGTTTCCATTTCCTTAACCACACACTTGCAGAAAGGTCTTCGGTAGCTTGCAAAATAATAATACCTAAAATTATCCACAGCCTTATTAAAATACATTTGCATATCTGTTGTCCCATGCAAAAGCTATAGTCACTTCCTTACCGACAACAAAACATTCACAAAATAATGGATCTATCCTATCTGTAATGGTAATGTCAACTTCAGACATTCTGGCAGAAGGTAACTGCTCACAAAGAGATAGGACATAGAAAATCATTTAATAAATCTCCTAGAATAATTATCAAGTATAACTCTGCAGAATTGGAATGCAGCCACTATAAAAGAGTGAACAGTCACCTAGAAACAGTGACAGCTATCCATTGGTGTCAGTGCTGTTTTCGCAGGAGCAAAAGTATATACACCCAGAGGATTGAAGAGAAAAAAATTTATCACATCCATCAACCCATACCTCCTAGCCTTGTAATCACTTTCACATCTACCGTCAGATTATGCAGCATTATGTTATTTATGGGGCACCTGCAGTTTGCACAGGGCTGCATCTGTTGAGAGCTAAGTCTTCACTGGAGAGCATGAAGTGGAAGCATCCATCAATCACTCTTTGAAAATCAGGGTTTATCTTAGAAAGTAACTCTGAATGCTGAGGCTTCTGGGGAAAATTTTAACCTAAGGCCATCAGTAGGTAAGCATCAGAGAATAGGGTTGTAGAGAGTTGAAGAGAGAAACCCAGATGTGCTGAGTAACAGTATCATGGGAAGATATCCAAGACTCAACCAACCCATTGACTTACCTGAAATAGATGACATGCTGCTCTGGTCGATGACTACAGATGGTGGATAATTATTAAAATGAACGCACTCATCAGATAAAGTAGGAGAACAAGTTAAACATTAACATCAGTATCTAAAATTCCCCCAGAAATAAAAATAATACTTATTGCTGATTTGAAGGACTTAGACTTAAAAATATAGTAGCTTATTAATTTTGTTATAAAACTTCATGTTCTATATTTCTTTTAAATATGGGCAAAAGATATCCGATTGTAATTCCAGATTGTGGAAGATATCCATGCTTTTCTAACTATTTTGCTATTTCTTAAAAATGGAAAGAAGTTTCATTGGTCATCATTTCTCTTTGTGGAAATCACAAATAACAATGGTTTTTTTTTTTTCAGAAATCCAGTATTAGATTGGCTTAATCTGATAATCAGAGTAAAAACTAAAATAACCAGAAGCTACTGATAGCATTTAAATGTTCTATATTAATTGTTAACTGGCGATAAAATTATTTCGGTGTTGAGAATCCAAAGACAAATTTTGGCATATTCACCACTATAAACATCGTCCTTTTATATTTTCCTAAGCACCATCAGAATAATAATTCACTTTCCAAAGCAAAATGTATATAACTTTGCTACATACAGAACACAATTACTTTTCTAAACTTGATTATGGAAACACAAAATGTGTTTTATGTACTGAGCTAGTATCTTCTCCTTTTAAAATCTTCCCTTGGTTGTATTCTTACAAAACTAACATCCTTCAAGGAGTGTTCTGAAATCTGGGGCTTTAACTTATGTAATAAAGAATTGAGATTTAACATGGAGAAAGAAAAGGAATCACATAAGAAAACAAATTGAAGCAACATGAATTCACTTTTTACTGGATAGACTTTGAATGACTGCCAACATTCCTTCAACTTAATAATTATTGATCTGTTTTCATGCGTCTAACAGTGCCATATCTAGACGCTCACACAAAAGAATAAAGGTAATAGGTTTTCATTTCCTTTTTCACCATCTCTTCTCTAATAGCAAACAGGCTATACTGAAGCCAGAAAGAACAGATAGGTTTCAAAAAGGGATACTTAGGGGTGGGAGTATGGAGTCAGAGCTGGTTTATGGCGATACTAAAACAAGCAGACTATTCTTGCAAAATGCTTTTTAAGACAAAGGAAGACTCAGGACCAACAAACTAGCAGTGCAGTAGCATCACTTTCAAAAAAGCAATGTATGTGCACAAATACACGTACACACTTACTTTATAAAAAGGGTTTTAGAGATATAATGGGGAAAAAAAAAACTTACTGAAAAGTCTTCAAAGATCTTCTTGAGTTCTTCGTGACCATGCCTTTCAGCAATATGTGCTGGGTCTGAACCTTCCATATTTTTCATTTTAGACGCCCAGGCTGCTCCTGAACATTGAAGCAAATGAGTAGCCAGGTTCTTTAGGCCAAATTTTGCTGCGCAGTGGAGAAGAGTTGGAAGTTCTTTGAAATGGGTACCTGTAAACATTAAGAAGTGGTAGGATTTTAATGCTTTTACTATACTGGCAATCCTCCCAAAAAGCTAAACACAAGCTCCTCCTAAAAGTAATTCCCACAAAGCAGAGCAGACATTTAGAGTAAATTTGCATATAAAAAACCATCAATGGTTGTAGAATGTTTATCCACTTCAATTTCTTACCTTAACATAAATATAAACTAATGTTCTCACTAGCATTAATGCCCCAATCTTCCTTGTTGGGTGAGTGTAATTTATAAAGTCACATCAACCTCTTAAATGCAAAACAAAACCATTATGTTGTAATTACTCCTTTTGAATGTACTTTGACATTAGACAAACACTAAATAACAAAATTCTTTCGGCTCATGTATAAAATGAGTTTGTGTTTTCTACTACCATGCCGAGTTTGCTTCCTTCTGAAGTTGAAATGAACATGAAATGCCTGGAGGGGTTATATTAGATTTCTATATGAAATTTTCCTTTCAAAAACCAACTGCAACAGAAAATACAGGAAAGCGCTTTTATAAACAACTTCAGTATGGAAATTTCCATCAGGATTTTACAACTTTTATAGCAATGTTTTAGAGTTTGATTTTCATAATTTTCATAATTACCTGTGAATTAGAAGAAACACTAATTATGCAAAACTGTAAAATAGTAGACGTAAAATGCTATCCCAATGACAAACATACCATACTTGGCTCCATCCCATGGGTATCAAGGAAAGGAGTAGCCACAAGTAATTTAAAAACATAATTTTTAAGCAAGATTTTTGATACTAACAAACCTTACAATAAATAAAAATAAATCTAACCAAGGTTTTCAAGGTGATTGTATCTCCTGAAAAATTATTGCACACTTGCATACAAATCCATATGCAAGATTGTTCATTGTAGCGTCAATTGCAATGATAAAAATTTAGAAACATCAATATGTTAGCAGAACAGTTACACATTATAGAGCAATCAAATAAAATAATGCTATAGAATATTTAAAATGGATGCCCTAGATCTACAAATATACACACAAATTATTAAAAAAATTAATATTGGGCAAAAATAACTTGAGGAAAAAGTGTATCATTTACAGAAAACTTACAAAATTGTGCAACAGGACATACAAATTATGGAAACAAACATACGTAGTAAAAAGATAAAGAACTGTATGGGAATGCTCGTCAAAAAATTTAATTACAGTAATGGTTACTAGTCAAGTGTGTGGAACCACAGAGTGAAACAGAGAAATTCAATTAGATCTGTGATGTTTTATTTATTTAAAAAAATCTGAAGTCAATGTGGCAAAATGTTAAGCTTTGACAAACCCAAGTGGTGGATAGAGGTGTTTTTCATATTAATCTCTATATTTTCTGCATGTTTAAATTACTTGGCGATATAAAAAAGACAACCCAATGTGGACAGTTAGTTCTTCTCCACTCAGGAAATGATCTATTTTGAGTGAACCTAAAGCTATTACAAGTTCAAGACAAACCTTAGAGCTACCATGACCACCAAATACGTACTGACTATCCAGTTACGTGTTCCCCATTTCATAGACATATTAGGAAGTAATCTTCTAAGCTAATACTTTCACATGTCACAGTGATTATATACTGTCCTCTTTCGGATTAAAATATTGTTACTTATTATAAATGTCTATATCTATCCTGTGACCTGCTTTTCTAGAAATTGGCATGGGCCTTACTTACTGAGCCAGTTCTTTCTGGGTGAAGGCAGATAATCTGGGCAAAATAACCTAGTTTCCTTTTTCCTAAACTAACTGCCACTCAGGGGGATCGAACAAGCAACTGTAGCCTCTTTCAAAACAAGAGAAACCATTTAATTTTTCCTGCCATGACAGGAGATTCTCTGCATTATCCAGGCTCTGGAAGGGCTTTGCAGAGGAGTTAGGAAAATTCATGGATGTGCTGCAGTGAGATTTATGAGACTCTGCCAGAGAAGGCTTGCAATTCAGACTAGGAGAGAATTACAGAGAGGCTGAGACAATTGTGTCTGCTAAGTGTGTGTTCTGCCTCACCACCACACCAAGGCAGTGGCATGCAAACTTTTTTTCATGGTGTGTAAGATGAAATGTAACAGCATTTAGCTCTATCTATATAGGGTGTGTTGACATATACAGCTACAACCAAAACAGAAGCTGTTTAAAATGATCCTCTTCCTTTGTGATGCACTCTGGTATTTTCTCTTCTAATATCTTACACATCAGCAAAAAGTTGACGATCACAGCCCTCACATTGATTTCACAGTCCCTGATGAGTCACACGAAAAAGGTCTTCATGAATTATTTCTATGCCTTTTTGTTCAAAAGCCCTGTTACATTAATCCAGCAAGTTCATTTAGAAACCTGACATTACTCTACTCCCAGGGAGAACTATTTTGTATGGAAAATTCTTGTCAATGGAAAACATTATTTTTAAATCAATAGCAGACATTAAAGCAGATTTTTATTTCTTATGTACTTTTCATTTTATCTCCACCCACCTCCAACTCTCCCTGCCTGGCGGCGGGGAACCAAGAAAACATATGCCAAATGAGAAAATTTATTATCCAGACAGGAGTAAAAATGACCAAGATATAATGACATGGAATGGTATTGTGCTTTTAAAAAATGAAGTGGCAGGGGACTACGAATTTACCAAAATAACTTTGAAAAAAAGAGATGATGGACAACAATAAGATAAATAGTTTTGATTGATAACAGCATTTAGCTCTATACTTTCAAAGAATCACAGGTGTCTGTGGGTAACTCTATGACTCACTCACCCTTAGGGCAGGTCAGTATCAAGGTACACTTGATTACTTATCACTACATTCCCCTCATAATGCTCTAACTTCCAATTTATTTCAGCTAAAATATAGAGAATAAACAATACATGTTTAATACGTAAAACATTTCACCAAATAACTAGAGACCTGTCCTCAGGGATAGACACCTGGGACACCTGGGTAGACACCTTTTTTAAACAGAAGATCACACTCTACTGCTACGTAACCTGCCTTTTATTGAATTAAGTATACATCAAAACATCACTCAAGCCAGCCAATAAATTTATAATAACATTAATTTCCAGTGGTTACCTTAAGAGATGTACCGAAATTTATATAATTAATTACCGATCTTTGGAAGATTAAGTTACTTCCATTTTTTGGTAATTATAATCAATGATATGATAAATAATTTCCATCATAAATGTACTTGCCCAAACATTTCCTTAGACTATAAATCAGGAAGTAGGTTTGCTAATTGCAAAGTTATGCACATTTTTAGGGTCTGTGATAAAAAAAAATTTACCAAATAGACCCTTCAGAAGTTTGTATTCACTGGGAGTCAGGAGTTGTCTGAATAATTCAATTAGCAGTGCAGCAAGCTATATTCTTGGATGTAATATTTATTAAAGAGTTACATACAGTGGCATATGATAAAGAATCTTTATTATAATACAGCTGGAAAATACTTACATTCTTTTTGAGAGTAGGTTTCAGTTTGAAGAGATTGGAACTCATAGTACGGTATCCCGTGTTTGAAAATGGCTGTCAGAATGCCATCGAGTTGATCAACGATATTCTGTTTTCAAATGAAAAGGAAATTTATCATTAGGTCAATTATTTAAATAGAAACTAATCTTAGTGCAATATAACAAAAATGTATTAGCTGGAATAAATACTGGGTAATCCTTAGTAATACTGAGAACTTTTTTGAAAGAATAATGCAAAACATTAGCGGCTTGCCTCAAACCAATTATTAAGATAATGGAAGAACAGATGCAAGAAATAACAGTCTTTACTTTCGAATGAGTAACTATAACCTCACTTAAATAGTTAAGTGAAGTTAATTTTAAAAGAGCGCTAGAACAGGTAATGATAACACTTAAATTTGTTTCCATAATAAATTCTGGTAAAATATATGTTCTATTTGAATAAATAAAATAAAATGATGTGTCTGATTCTTCCACTTAGAAAGTTTAGAAGTGGGATGGTCTTAAATAGAATATACTATTTCTTTGTCTAAGTGAGGGAGAATATTTATCTTGGCCTTTTTTCTCCCTGCAGATACAGAGCAACTATATAGCTACACTATTTCTCTAATCCAAGCGCTTTGGGAGGAGCCACGCACACAATATTCAAGTGTTCTTCTCTTGATGACATACCTGTTACAAAGACCAGCATTCTTTTAAAATTGTATTATGTCATGCTGTGACTGGTACGAAACCACTCAAGACACAGATGATGATAGCTAAGGAGGTGGGACAATCTACACAGCTATGGGGTGAGGAAGGGATTGTGGAACAAAAGTTTCTAATTAAGGCTTTTAAAATTATTTCCAAATACAATTAGATACATTGTCAATATACAGTCACAAATCAAATGACTAGATATTTTTTTAAAGAGGTATTCTTGTTATTTTATTTTTCAGAATTCTGGGTGCAAGTAATAAAGTGGTTTAGGCCTCCTGGATTTACTGGAAGTCCGGCTAAGAAGTGTAGAGGGAGTAAAAACTCCTTTTGTCAACCTGTAGTTCCATAATGCAGAACAAAACCAGCATCATGAGCATCTACTAAACACTAAGGACTATGTGAAGCCCTTAAGCTCTGGAACATTTTTTTTAAAAAGGAGAGAAAATGTGACAACAAGCTCTGCCTTCAAAAAATTCAGTCATGTCATTACATATAGACAAAGAAGAGTCCTAGGTACTATGATAGAAAGTCACCATGGGTTAGGGACAGTGTAAGGCAAAAAGAAACTGCCTCAGTTCCACAAAGGAAGCACTGGCCAGGAAAGGCTAGTTGGAGGAGGTGGCCTGAGTTGAGGTTGCCATGCATACAAGGAAAGTTCTAAAATAAAGAAAGAAATTGCACGTACTCATGGGGTGTCATGACGCATGACCTGGTTAAGGACTTGAGGTACTTCCGTAAGAATACAGGAGAATGAGAGACAGGAAGGAAGTGAGCATGTCTACAAGTGCCTCAGAAGGCTACGATGTTTGTCACCCATCCTGGAAGCAATTAGTAGGCCTATGATGCCCAATGTGGAAACATTTACTACGTGAATTAAATTAAGATTATTTAGTTTTCAGCACGATTATGATTGTTTATGTGGCTGAACGTGGATATTGAGTAGAAACTACTTCATAAATGAAGATGTGACAATTTTAATTTATTCATAGTGATTACTCTTTAACGGCAAGCCTTTGACAGGAGCAGTGGAGGAAAATTCTGGAAACATGCTTGCACTTGCTTTATACTGAAGCGCAAAAAGATGTTTCAAATTACAAACCGATAAAAATAGTGAAGAGAGCACACAAGTCGTAACGTTAGTTTGTTAATTTTCTTAAAAATTTGTGTCAGTGGCCGTGACAGTTCTGCATAGCCCATTATCTAGTCATTGGTATTTTTACATGAGAAGATAAGCTTACCGATTCTTTTCGAAAGTATACAAAATTGAGTGGGTGGAGATTAGTGTGGCGTAGAGCTGTTCCACTCAGGTACAAGTTAGGTATAAGACAACCTCTGAGGTTCCTTCCAGACCTGAGGGTCTAAGGCAGATGAGAATGCAAAGCAGTGGGCGTTCCCACTAGGAATACGAAAAGTATCATTTCTCATGCGAGCACAGACACCACAGCACTTTAACATGAGAACTGCTGCAGATGATACTGTTGGGTTTTAAAAATAAAGTAGCAGTGTTTTCAGAATCAGAGGGAAAAAAAAAAAACTCACCATGTAGACAAAGACATTTAATAAATTAGGAAAAAATACAGGTATCTTTTAATAGTCTAGCTTACCATAATTAGCTGAATCACATCACTCCTATATTCAATTTAATAATCATATTTCCAGTATTATGCTTACATGTAAATAAGTGGTATAGAACAAAGATGTGAAAAATCATGGAAATGGCTGCTAAAAATAATCCCAAAAGGATTTCTCCCTAGAAGACCAGCCTAACTAAAAAGAATCTGATTTGAGTAGTTATGCTTCTTTTAAAATTATGTTTCAAAGGCACAATAAGCATGCTTTCTAAATATTGGCATTGAAATTGGAAAATGCCATAAATTAGAATTTTTCTTTTCTTAAGATAAATTGTGCAACCCAAAAAATACTTGATGAAATTGATATAACTGTTATTAAAAAAGAAAGATTGAAAATGAAAGTGTAACATTTGTTTAGCTATATTCACAATTACCCTAAAATTTTAGTTAATGAGCAACTTGGTGTGAAATTAAGAACAGAAAAAAATGACAAAATTATATGGTACTATTATGTGGTTTTACAAAATTAAATATACATATTTATAATATATACATACATACACATCTATACATACATCTATATTTATTGAGAATGCTGGAAAAAGAGAAAATATAAAATAGTACATGAAGAAATGATGGCTGAAAACTTCCTGAATTTGGCAAGAGAAATACACCTATGTATTATTAAAAAAAAAAAAAAAAAAGAAAAGAAAAGAAAGAAAGAAAGAAAAACTGGGCAAAACTCAAATAGGATAAATCCAAGAATCTTATGCCAAGAAACATCATAATTAAACTTCTGAAAAATAAAGAGAAACAAAACTTTACCTATAGTGTAAAAACAATTTGAAAGACAATGGCAGCCATGGGGGCCAGAAAGAAATGGTGAAATGTTTGTCAAGTGTTAAAAGAAAAGAACTGTCAACCCAGAATCTTATACTCCCAAAAACATCTTTCAGAAATGAAGGGGAAATCAAAACACTCTCAGATGAGGAAAATTAAGGGAATTTGTTACTAGCAAATGTGCTTAAAACAATGAAAAAAGAAAAGTTCTCCAAAGAGTACTGATATAATGACAGAATCTTAGAACATCAGAGGGAAAAACACAGTAAGTGAAAATAAAGGTAAAGACAATAGGCTTTCCCTCTTCTCTTGAGGTTTCTAAATCACGTTTGATGGTTAAAGCAAAAATTATCAGACTGTCTGATGTGTTCCAAATGTATGTGGAGGAAATATCTAAAGCATTCATATTATAAATGAAGAGTGGGTAAAGGGAAGTAAAAGGAGGTAAGATTTCTATACTTCACTAAAAACTGGTAAAATGAGGACACCAGCAGACTATGATAAGTTATGTACATATAATGTAATAACTATAGCAAGCACTAAAAAGTTATGCAAAGAGGTGCACTTAAAAATACCAAAGACAAATAAAAATGGAGTTCTAAAAAAAAGCTGAAGTACACATGAAGGCAAGAAAAAAAACAGAGAAATGAGAACAGAGAGAAAAATAAAAACAAAAAATAAAATGGAAGATTAAAGGCTAACATGCCAATGATTACATTAAATGTAAATTGTGTAAATTATGGAAGTTAGGAGACAGAGATTGGTAGAGTGGATTAAAAACCTCTACCAAACTATATTCTCTCTTTAAGAAACTAACTTCAAATAAACAAGATAAGCAGGTTGAAAGTAAAAAGGTAAAAATATATACATCATGCAAACATTACAAAGGAAAGCAAGAGCAGCTATATTAATATCAAATACAGTAGACATCAGAGCAAAGAAAATTACAGGAGACAGAAAAGGATATCTAAAATGATGAGACTCAATCTAGCGAGAAGACATACTAATCCTAAATATGTATGCACCAAAAAACAAAGCTGATGGGAGACATGTGAACCTCAAATGACTTCCTTCTTTGAAAGGAAAGCTAGGAAGAAGTGCAAATAAAAGTGAAATAAAGTATACATGGAGAGCTCACATATTTGCAAGTCAATCTTGAATTAAGAGTAGTTGCAATTCCCAATATAAGTAGGTAGTTTTCTTGGCATAGAATTACGGAATATTGAAGGTGGAAGGGACCTTGGAGATAATATATTCTAGCTTCTTCCTTGGACATGAGCAAATTCCTTTAGCACTAAGGAAACAGCTTCCATAAAGTAAGAGACTGCTGATTTAGTAAAAGAATTTCCTTCCTGCGCCTGCCCCATCCAGCACTAATCCCCTACACCATCATACCCCTTTCCAGGAAAGGAAAAGGATAACATGCAGCCTTTTGAAAAGTGGTAAGATCTCAAGCATTTAAATAGCAAGCATCTCCTTAATATCCAAAAGAAAGGAAAGACTGGATTTGCGTGGCTATTAAAAGTCAGTAAGGAAGTGTTTTAACATAGTTCATACTGAGATAGGAAAGGAAGAAAAGTTAACAGCACAAATTCTTGATTTTTCTAGTACCTTGTACGTCTGAGGACTCCTCATTTTCTTAAGCATCAGATTCATTTATTCAATTTCATAAATAAATAACAATGTATTTTGAGAGGGCAACTTCCATTTCTTTATATTTATAGTCTATCATTTTTTTACTTATTTATTCAAATAGCACTAGGAAAAAAGCAAACTCTTATGTTTTTCCCACTTTTTTTTTTTTAAGTCTTGCTCTGTCGCCCTGGGTAGTGTGCAGTGGCATCACCATAGCTCACTGCAGCCTCAAACTCCTGGGCTCAAGTGATCCTCCTGCCTCAGCCTCCCGAGTAGCTGGAACTACAGGCATGCGCCACCATGCCCGGCTGATTTTTTCTCTATATATTTTTAGTTGGCCAATTAATTTCGTTCTATTTTTAGTAGAGATGGGGTCTCACTCTTGCTCAGGCTGGTTTCGAACTCCTGAGCTCAAGTGATCCTCCTGCCTCAGCCTCCCAGAATGCTAGGATTACAGGTGTGAGCCACCGCGCCCGGCTTTGTTCTCTCCACTTTTTAAAGCAATAAATGTTAGTTGTAGCCCATGTTCCAGGAACTAACTAACTGAAAGATACTGAGTATGCAAAGATGAAAAACACAATGCCCATGCCTTAAAGGATGTAGGAGGGCTTCCCACTGTATTAAATATTTGCAGGCAGCAAATCAAAGATTGAATAATATAGTCAATATACTACTAAAAACAGGAATGAAATATACCTAATATGAAGATAAAATATTTCAATATGTATAAAGTAAAATATGCAAAAAAGATAAATATATGTACACCATAATACCTTTTTACTAATAAATATAACTAAGAAGAATTATTTGGTACCATATGAATGGGATCCTAATACTTCGATAATTGCTATATTATTTTAGCATTTTGATCTAATTTTGTTTTTATACTATATCTAGTTGTTCCTATCCAAAGTTAACTTTACTGTTGCCCCAAGACACTTTTGTAAATAGGATGAAAATCTCAAAGGTTTTCATTATCTCAGTTAAATAGGAGATATTAGTATTTCTAACACAAGTACTTGAAATCTAATTATAATCCCAAATTAGGTTTTGGATTTCTTTCATCTCTTATAGTTACTGTTTTAAGTGATGCTCTGGAAATTGCACCATTATGAGGCTATGTGCTGGATTTAGTATTTATCCAAAAAAGATGAAATGATTTAGGAAGCAGTTAAGCTAATTCAGGTAAGGTGTTTTAAAACTTAATGGACACATTAAAAGATAAAATGAGAAAACCAGATTTCTCATGACTTCTTTTCTCAAATTCACAGTTTGCTATATGCCCAATAGCCTTTAAAGGATAATATTACAGAAAGTCTGTTATTACAAACTTAAGGATCACTGAAAAATAAAACCCACAGATTTCTCATTATTAATTCTTTCCTCAAATTCAACAATGTTCATGCTAGCGTATGTTCAACAGCTTTTGAATGATCAGGAGAAGGATCTTATTACTAATTTTCAGGATTACTGAAATCACATCTGCCATTAAAAGTTAGTGGAAAATTCAAATATTTCTGACAGTATCCCATTTCAGCTAAGTAGGTGGAATATTAAAAAAATTCAAATCTGCTGGTAAATGTCCTTACAAATACACAGTAACTATGGTGAATAAAATTACAATGTACAATGTGTTTTGAATAGAGATTTTCAGTGGACCATTTGCAAAGGATCCAAATTTCCCAATTAAGTGGCAGAGTAGCGCACAAAAGAAACACTTACTGTAATGTTCTATATCAGAAAGGAAAAGCACAGCTTTTTACACAATGCTTTAAACATATAATCCACGTGGGAGCAAAGCCAAATATCATAAGGAAAAACTAAATGCCTGCAAGGAGAAGCACAGTGTGGCCTGGGACACTTCCTTCCAAGTTGAACAAACCTAAACCACAGCAAGGAAATGCTTCTGCGGTTGCCTCTTCACCAAGAATGGAGTCTGCCTTTCACCATCCTCATGAATTGACGGATACTTTGCGTGGTCCAGATGCCAGCAGATGTAGATGAACCCCACATCACGCTTAGTCCCAGATTCTAGGGAAACTGACTAACGTGAAGTCTTTCCTTTTTGCCTCCTGTTCCAGTGTGGCTTAGTTACGTCTGAGATCCTAGGCTCACAATTTGTTTGTTATAATCCCACGACGCTTCTAGTTCCCCTCACGACAGTAGCAAAACCTCTAGACCTATCTTTTTTTTTTTTTTTTTTTTGAGACAGAGTCTCACTCTGTTGCCCTGGCTAGAGTGCCGTGGCATCAGCCTAGCTCACAGCAACCTCAAACTCCTGGGCTCAAGCGATCCTCCTGCCTCAGCCTCTCTAGTAGCTGGGACTACAGGCATGCGCCACCATGCCTGGCTAATTTTTCCTATATATTTTTAGTTGTCCAATTAATTTCTTTCTATTTTTAGTAGAGACGGGTCTCGCTCTTGCTCAGGCTGGTTTCGAACTCCTGACCTTGAGTGATCCTCCCGCCTCAGCCTCCCAGAGTGCTAGGATTACAGGCGTGAGCCACTGTGCCCGGCCTAGACCTATCTTAAGTGATATGAATTAAAACTAATCTCTCAACATCTCTCCTTGCCACGCCATGAACTGCTGTTACCAAGTTAGAATAATTCTACCATTCAGCACTCAGACCTCTGGCTTCAAATGGCTCTTTCCTGATGGTAAAATCTGAATCAAGCTGTGACGGCCCAACATTTTTCCCTTTACTAAGCCACCAGACCTTGGTAGAGGGAAGAAATCCTAATAATATACAGCCATAACCCTTTCTTGTCTCTCATTTCTGACATGGGTAAAAATGAAACAGACAATTTTCTACTTATCTAAAATCTATGCGAAAGCAGTTTTTATTCACATCAAGCTGTAGAAGAAATCATGACGTGCATATTACAGCAGTCTGAAAAATCGTCCAAGAGTCATAAATTACATTTAATTTTCAATATATACAAAGAACCACCCCCAACAGGAAAACCAGCACGGAAATGCGTTTAGGGCCTACTTCACTTCTGCACTGACTGAATACTGATCATGCAATGTATTACCTTTATTACTCTTTTTGTTACGAATAGAATTGTTAGGTAGAGGATAAGGTAGACTTGCCACAAGAAAATGAGACAATCTGTTTTTCAAGCTATTACTTTTGTGCTTGCTTTGCAATTACAATACAGACAGTTTGTCAAATGTCGTCGGATTCCGCTGTTTGACAAACGGCAGTTTACTCCCTGTCCTTTTCTGAGACATTTATACCTTTTCCATTGTTCTAAAATGTCATTCATAAAAGAGAACTCTAATAGAAAAACGTGTCACACGAAATAAATAACAAAGCCTCCGATTGATTCCAAACTAGTTTAAACATATAAAGCTTCATGAAAACCTGTCGAACACACTACCATTGATAGTTTTATTATAAATCTTACAGGATATTTTATGGTAAATTTGGAGATCACATTGTTCAATTCAACTTCTAACCCCTTCCACCCTCTACTCCCTGTTCCCTGCCCCCACCAAGACAAAGTAGTTAAGCAAAATTGCATATCTGATTATCAAGTAACTACAAAAAGAAATGACATTTATTTCAATCTGAAAATTTGATGGAACACACAAGGGATAAAAGTTCCACATCAAGCAAGCTTTCTCTTTATTGAAAGTGAGTCACGTAACAAAAAAAATAATAAAATTCAGAAATTAAACGAATGGCTTAAACTCAATCAAAATGCAATTGTTACATTCTAAAATCCATGAGAACTGCGCAGTCACAGAAGAAAGTCCCAAACAAAGGTCTTTTAAGGGACTAGAAAGGCCTCACCAAGTGATAATTGCTGAATAACGCTTTGTCACACTGGAGAAACAAACCAGGGCTTGAGACGCCTCTATACATACTTGCCAGGAAACTCTAGTCTTTTTGGAATTCCTGATAAACCTCATGAACAGAAAATAATAATTTTCACAATCAAATAACAGTAATAAATGAATCTAAGGAAAACATACACCGAACTCGGAAATGTCCACACGAAAATAACAATTTCCAGATTTACACACATTCCTTTTTTGGTGGTATTTTGGATTTTCTGATTTTTTAACGTCAAAGCATCAGATAGATGATCTGACTTTCATTTTATTTTGTGACGTCCATATCTGAATAAAGAGGAAATTAATTTCTTGGAAGTTCTCTCTGGTCCCTTTTTCTTTATCTACTCTTCAACAGTTTTAAAATGAGCACATTTTTGTGCTATGTTGTAATGGGAAAGCTGTCACGCATTGTCATTGTCTGGAATGACTTGACCTAAGCAAAGTGATTTGCCTGCATCTTTGCGCCACAGCAGTTGGCTTCTTCCTTTCCTATGGATCAAGGAATTCATTCTTAGTCAATCAACATTCAGATTTTGTACCAAAGCATGAATCCTCTTATTCTTCATTAGCTCTTTGGTATACATTATGATTAACTTCATGGAAAGACCAACTCACCTGGCACAGACTCTCCCCTGGATCCACCACTCCCAATGGGCATTCCATGGCCTTTGCTGCTGCATAGTATTTGACCTTGGTTGTGGCCTTAATGATTCCGTCGCAGTAGACATCAACGGTGACCAAGCCAGCAGGAAATTCTTATTGAAAAAAAAAAATCCAGGAGAGTTAGAAGCTGAGTATATAATGCATATCCAAACTATAACATCTTTCAGAGAATATGAAAAAAGCCTTTAAGAATTCATAACAATTTTACTAACCTCTAGCACTCAAAATGCTTTTTTTTTAATCCTTAGTAGTTAGAAACCACAAAATGGAATGTACAATTCTGGATTTAACTGTTTTCAAAAAACTTAAAAGGTAAAAACACATGTAAGACTTATAATATAGCAAAGGACTATATCTTTTCTCCCTACTTGCTAATGTTCTTTTTAAAATAGTGGTCTATAATCATTTTTACATAATACTTTAGAATTTAGAAAAGTAAAGCCATTCATCAAAAGTTAGCTGTTTGTTATTAATCTTATGAAGAAAATTTCAATTAATTATAGGCAAGTTTCTCAAAATTGTGTTTGGAAAGAGTAGAGCTGACTGAAATTATAGAACTTGTATTCCATTGATTACAATGAAAAACTCTGCGAGGGGTAAGGTTTAATGTCCTGATATCTAATTACTGTTTATACTGTACATTCATCCAAAGCCTTTTTGAGAAAAAATTGTTCAAAGTGACTGACATAAGTCATTGTGAATTCTGCTATAAAATATGAACAGATTTAAAGTTATATAAGAATTTAGGGCTTTCCATGAAATAATAAGAATAAATAATCACTGTAATAGAAAAGTTATTGTATTTAGTATAACAAAAGCAAACACAATTTTGCTCTTTTTTTTTTTTTTTTGAGACAGTCTCGCTCTGTTGCCCGGGCTAGAGTGAGTGCTGTGGCATCAGCCTAGCTCACAGCAACCTCAAACTCCTCGGCTCAGGCAATCCTTCTGCGTCAGCCTCCCGAGTAGCTGGGACTACAGGCATGCGCCACCATGCCTGGCTAATTTTTTTTTAGTTGGCCAATTAATTTCTATTTTTAGTAGAGACGGAGTCTTGCTCTTGCTCAGGCTGGTTTCGAACTCCTGACCTTGAGTGATCCTCCCGCCTTGGCCTCCCAGAGTGCTAGGATTACAGGCGTGAGCCACTGCGCCCAGCCTACCTCTTTAAATTCATCTGTAGGACAAATCTTAAAAGCTTTTACTCTGTAATGGAGATATTTCCCACATTATCCTGGAAAACTGTCAGCCAACCCATCTGGCTAAGTCATTAAATATAAGAGCTTTGAATATTTAAAAGTTCTTAAGGTTGAAGTATGAGTTTTACTTTATCTCATGAAGCTGTTAAAGGATCTCTTATAATACCGCTCAGGGAAATTTTAAGGCAACAAAAACACTCTTAAAAGATTAACTAGGCCAAGGAGCTGAAATTTCCTTCTCCTATGTTGCCTGACTAAACACCTAACCTGTGTTATAAAGATGTATGTAGCAAAAATAGAAGTTCTTTCTTCCAAAAGAAGTATCCCATCCAATGGAGAATACAAGAGAAACCACATCAGCTAAAGCAGTGGGCATATAATGAAGGGGATTGTAGTGTCATTGGAGGCAAAAAAAAATTGACTTTAGTAGATTTTAAATTTAAATGCTTGTTTTATTGTGGCAAGCCATAAAATGATTTTGAAAGAAGATATTAATTTTGTTTATGTGAAAAGTAATTAGGAGTTTACCATAGGGAGCTCTCATCAGGCAACAAATGATGAGAGCTATATGGAGAGAAGGTATCTGGAAGTTCTCTGATACAGAATACTTAAAATAGTCCACTTTCTTTAGAATCTAACATGAAAATGAACTGATTTATTTCTGATATATGGAGTCATTAGTTGTCTCAAATCTTTACCAGTGAATCCACTGAGAATGATGTTGGTGTCAGAGAAACCCTCCAAAGAGACGTCCTTTGTGGTATTGTGTTTGCTGTATACACTTTCACATCTGTTGAGTGGCAGTTATTATCATAAATCAAGACCTAATTACCACTCCCACTTGGAAATTAGAGAGGGACCCAGGATGGATTCTTCTGGCTGGGAGGCCCTTTTTAATAACTGCATTGGCTTTTTCATGAATACTGCTTGAGCATTATTTTACTTTGTTCACTATGATGACTACATTTTATAGCACTTCAGCAAAAATAAAAACCAATTAATTTAAGGACACAAATAAAGAGAGTAAAACTAAATTCTGCGATTGACCATCTAGACTAAAGCAGTCAAGTGAACATTTAACGCTGGAAGGGCACCCAGCTATAGGTCAGGATCACCAAACCGAGCAAGGGTATCACTGACAGTCAGCCATGAAGACGAAAAATAGCAAACAGTAGAAGGAAAAAATGGAACTCCTTGCCCCATCAGAAATAGTGACATAATAAAGTGTAATTACAGAGAAGCAATGATAAAATGAATTCCATCTCAATTTCAAACCTCAAATTCCAAGGCATTCAAAAGTTTTTGTCAGCCTTCTATTTCTCCACGATTTACGTGGTCTGTCCTTCCAGATGAAGAGCAAACTGAAGGAATTTATGAAAACTATAATTCAAATGTATTTTTGAATATTCAAAATATTTCACTATGTCCATAAAAATAGATACTTCACCAATCCACTAATTTAAGAGCTCTTTTCCTTGTGTATTTCCATTGTCTGAGAAGCTGGGTCCTTTATGAACTAATTTTAGCTCCTTCTCATATGGCAAACATTCAATGAACCCACCCAACACTTCCAGGAGAACTGAAATCAACATGGCTCTGTTTTTATTAGAAGATTATCATTAAATAAAGATAGGGGACTTCAAAATCTTGGCCATGCCTAACAATCAGTATCAATTAAAAATATGTTAAAATCATTTTCCTGAACTATAATGTCTAGAAAAATTGATTATCGATTGTTGTTATTTTCCTAAGCAGGTTCGGCATAATATTCGGCATATCCTGAAGAATTTTTCATGATTTTTCATGCTGTTCTAATGGAATATAACGTTATACTTTACAATATCCAGAGCACAGCTTCTTATTTAATAAAGAGATTCTGTACCTTTGTGGATACATCATGCATTCCTTTCAACTTTTAATTGGTTGTCTCCCTGCTGTGCTAAGTTTTTTTTCTAGCTATGCTATAGGTACCAAAGGAATACCCTCTTCCTTCTGCTTAAAATTTCTAGTTTAAAAGCCTTCACATACATTTTCACAAGTTTTGACATAAGCTGGAAGTATAGTAACTTTAAATTCCTTTAGCACAAAACAGTCCCTGTCAGATACAAACCTAAGGAGACCATTAGGAAGGTGTGTTTCCTAGAAAATGAAGTAATTATAGGTGTGTCAAGTTACTGAGCTAAGAGAGAAGGGGAAATGGCAAAACTAGAGGATCTTTTCTCAAATAAAAACGTCAGGTTAATATGTGGAATTGTGTCAGAAGGAAAAGATCCTACTTAGAAAAAGAGCATCTAAGAATTTTCTCATTGATCAGCATAACTGTATTTTAATATAATTTTTGCTTTTTTCTACATTGTTACCAAATGGAAATATCTAGAACTGGTGCTTTCTTTTATAGAAGGTAAATAATTGATGATTCAATTTCTTTAAGATATAGACATATTCAGGTTATCCACTTCTCCTTGAGTGAGTTTTGGGACCATCAAGGGATGGTCCATTTGTCTAAGTTATCAAATTTGTAAGCGTACAACATTTATTGTTCATATACTCTTTATAATCTTTTTCATGCCCATGAATCAGCAGTAATGGCCTCTATTTTATTCCTGACATTGGTAACCCATGTCTTCTCCCTTCCTTGGTTAGACAAGCTAGAAGTTTATCAATTTTGTTGATCTTTTAACAGAACCAGCTTTGGGTGTTGCTGAATTCCTCTCTTATTTTCCATTTCATTGTTTTCTGCTCTAATTTTTATTATTTATTTTCTTCTGCTTGCTTTACACTTAAATTGGTCATCTTTCTCTGGTTTCTCAAGATGGAGGCACAGGTTATTAAATTTTCTATTACACATTTTTAACGATAGAATTTTCCTGAAAGCAGAGTTTTCTCTGCATCCCACAAACTTTAAGTTGTTATTATCTTTGATTATAAATTATGCTTTAGAAGTGTGTTTTTAAATCTCCAAATGTTTGAGGATTTTCCCACTATCTTTCTGTTACTGATTTACATTTCAATTCTCCTGTGGTCTGAGAATACACTTTGCATGATTTATATTCTTTTGCATTGATTAAGGTGTATTTTTTAAGATGAAGCACGTGGTTTATCTTGGTGAATGTCCCATGCTGGTTTCAGTTCCCATGTGAGTTTCAGAAGAATGTGCATTCTACTGTTGGTAGATGGAGTAGTCTACACGTGTCAATTAAATCTAGTTGATTAATAAAACTGTTCAGGTCCACTATCTACTTAATGATATCTGTCTACTCAATCAACCAATTACTGAAAGAGAGTATTCAAATCTTCATATAGAATACTGGACTTGTCTATTTCTCCTTTCAATTCTATCAGCTTTCGCTTCACGTATTTTGATGCTCTGTTGCCAAAGTGCATACGTGTTTAGAATTGTTCTGTTTTCTTAGAGAATGTATCTTTATCATTGTGTAATGCCCCTCTTTATATGCGGCAATTTTTCTTATTCTGAAGTCTGCATTATATGAAATTATTACAGCTATCCCAGCTATCCAGCTTTTGTTTTTCTGATTGGTGTTAGCAATTATTACCTTGCTCCATCCCTTTTACTTTTGATTTATCTGTGTCCTTATATTTAAACTGAGTTTCTTATAGAAGACAAGTAGTTGGGTCTTGTTTTTTATCCACTCTGACAAGCTCTGTCTTTTAACTGGTGCTCTTAGACCCTTCTCTAAATGTAAGTACTGAATACTTGGCTTCAGTTACTACCTGCTTTGTTTGTAACTGGTTTTTATTCCCTGCATTTGTTCTTTGTTCCTTGTCCCTATCCCAATTTTTTCTGCTCCCTCTGGTTTATTTGAGAACTTCATAATTCTATTTTTTCTCTCCTCTTAGCCTATCAATTATATTTTTTTTAAGAAAAAAAGTTATCCTAGAGTCTGAAATATACATTTTTAATAAATCTGAGTCCACCCTCAAACAGCATTATACCACTTTACATGCATTTCAGGTACCTTGTAACAGAGTAGTCCCAATTCTCACCTCTTGTCCCTTATGATATTCCCGTTATTCATCTCATTTATCCACACGCTGTAATAACCCCATACATTGTTACTGTGTTTACTTCAGACACACATTTATCTTTTAGATGGATTAAGAATAAGGAAAATGAAAGATTTTATTTTTACCAGCACTTACTCCTGCTCAGCTGCCCTTTCTTTCTCTATGTAAAGCCATGTTTCTGACCTATCTGATTTCCTTTCTCCCCAAAGAACTTCTTTTAAAATCTCCTGCAGGAAGCTCTGCTGCCAATGAGTTCCTTCCTTTTGAAAATTTGTCTGAGAAAGTCTTCATTTCACCTTTATTTTTGAAGTATAATTTCACTGAATACAGAATGTTAGGTTGGTGGGTTGTTTTTTTACAATACTTAAAGTATTTCACTCCACTCTCTTCTTGCTTGTATGGTTTCTGAGCAGAAGTCTAATATAATTATACTTGTTCCTCTAGAGGTAAAACATTTGTTTGCTCTGTCTTCTTACAAGATTTTCTCTTTGTTTTCAGTATCTGCAGTTTGAATATGATATATCTAGGTGTCATTTTTTTATATTTACTTCACTTTGTGTTATCTGAGCTTCCCAAGTCTCTGTTTTGGCATCTGTCATCAATATTTGAATATTTCTTGTGCTTAATTTTCTCATTCTTCTTCTTGGATTCCAATTACAGGTATGTTACACCTTTTGAAATTGTTCTACATTTCTTAGAAGTTCTCCCTTTTCTAAAAACAAAAACAATTTTTTTTCCTCTTTGCATTTAAGTTTGGGATGTTTCCAGTGACCTATTTCAAGTTTAATAATTTTTGGTAACTCTTTTCTTACCCCTGTCCAGTCTACTAACGAGCCTATCAGTTATTTTTATTTCAGATATAGTATTTTTTATTTCCAGCTTTCCCTTTTGATTCTTTCTTCTTTCACAAAATTTCTCTCCATTTACATAATCGATATGTTCTTGGATGTTGTCTACTTTTTCCATGAGAACCCTTAACATCTCAATCACAGTTATTTAAAATTTCCCCTCTGATAATTTCATTATCTGTGTCCCATCTAAGTCTGATCTGATGCATACTTTGTCTCTTTAAACTGTGTTTTGTCTTGCCTTTCAGCACGCATTGCAATTTTTTTTTTTATCATAAAATGACTTTATTTCCTTTTGGTAGATGCCTAGTAATGGGAGTGGTGGATCAAATGATATTTCTATTTTAGTTCCTTGAGATATCTCCATATTACTTACATAGAAGTTGTACTAATTTACAGTCCCACCAGAGGTACAAGAGTGTTCCTATCTCTCCTCATCCACACCAGCATTTGTTGTTTTGAGACTTTTTGACAAAAGTCATTCTCCTTGGAGTTAAGTGATATCTCATTGTGGTTTTGATTTGCTTGTCCCTGATGATTAGAAATGTTGAGCACTTTTTTGTATATTTGTTGGCCATTATTCTGTCCTCTTTTGAAAAGTTTCTCTTCATATCCTTTGCCCAACTTTTAATGGGGTTGTTTGATTTGTTCTTGTTAATTTTCTTAAGTTATATATAGATTCTAGTTGTCAGCCCTTTATGGGATGTGTAGCATG